>LOEQ01009481.1:27255-44059 GCA_001685075.1 Bramus lutescens
ACTCCCATTGGCTCCCTGGCAGACAGCTGCTCCACCAGACCAAGGGGCAGACCTTGCAGACTCGAGCCACCCTGGATGTGTACAGCTCCTCAAAGAAGTCAAACTCGCTGGCTGTCTCCTCGAAGAAGAAATAGACGACCTGGGTAGATGGGATGGCTGCCACAAAGGAGGCATCCGCTGTGGGGGCAGGACAGACAGGCTTAGGGGACTGAACATCAGGATGCTCAGGTCCCCCTGGTGACACATTAGGTGGGCTCTGAGGCCAGGACGAAGATCGCCTCCCATTCCACTGCTGAGACGTATATGTACTCTTTCTTTTAGAGATGGTATCTCACTATAGCTTTGGCTGGCCGCCCTTCAGGGTCCACCTGCTGCTGCCTCTGCCTCCCAAATGTTGGAATTAAAGTCGTGCATCACCCAGCCAGCTGCATGTACTTCTTTGATTCATTTTTTCAAAGAGAGCTGAGTGAATTAAAGCAAATCACAGACCCAGAGGCAGGAAGGGGTCCCAAGCTCATGCTGACTAGAGTCAGGGCCTTACGGTGCAGCCAGCGGAGGAAGATGTCAGTCTTGAGAACAGGCTGGGAGCCCAGTGTCCGCATCAGGATGGGCTCACTGCCCAGGAAGTTGTTCATAGTGCCAGAGTAGAGCATCCCATCTAGAACCAGGGAGAACAAGGAGAAGCAGGTGTATGGGAGGCTGCTTGCCCTCCTCAGACGTGCCTTCCTCCTATCCTGTATCCTCTGCAGAACCCCGAAGCCCAGCTCATACCTGTCTCCACACACAGGCCACCCTTAGATCGCTCTAGCCACAGTGGCCTGTGGAGCCCTTTTCTGGTCCTTCCTTAAACACCAATCCCAGATGACTGTCTTGTGCTCCCACACCCTGGGTCCCTGCATATCTTTTAAGTCTGCTCAAAAGACAATGACCATCTCCTGTAGGAAGCCAGGGTGGGAAGTCTAAGATGCTTTGTGTCCATGCAGAGACACATGACTTCCTTGTAGCCCCTCAGTACCTGGCTCAATGTGGAGAGCGTCAGGAGAGGCCTTCACCCATGTACAGTGGATAAACAAGCGGCTGAACCTCAGGGCTCACCTGGTGACTTACGAGACAACCAGGCCTGCTATCTCCCCACATGGATTTCCTTGTACCCCTTTGGGGATGGTTTCAGGAGGGGCTAATGGCTGGGTTTTCTGGCTCTCCTCTGATCTTGCCCTCTAAAGCTCCTGGTTCACTCCGTCCTTTTCTTTGGACAACCGTGGTGCCTTGCTTTTCTCAGTGACTAGAAAAGGCAAGTTTTAGCCTGGTCTGGGAAGCCTGGTACTCACCGACCAAGACAGCCGTGTGCTTGTGAGCCGGGTCAAAGGGGCTTTGACCCTTCCCGTCCATGACCTTGTCCTTTTGGATGGGCAGCAGGTAGGAATCTTGGAGTTCCTAGAGGGGGAAGAGGCTGGGAGCCCAGAATGCCAGGGTCGCACATCTCATAGATGAGGAACACAAGGCACAGAGAGGGACATTGGTCTGGGGCCAGGAATCTTACAAGGGTCCTCAGGGACCCGAGATTCCCAAAGCTATAGGGCGGGATGGGAGTGGGAAGAGGTGCTGGGAGCCTGTGAGCAAGCAGGCTCAGAGAACTCACAATGAAGGCACAAGCAGGGCTGAAGGCAAAGGTCCCACAGGCGTAGAGGTGGGTGGCGTTGAAAGAGACCAGGACACGGATGAAGTTGAAACACTGTGTCTAGGGGAAGCAGAGAAACCAAGCTGCCTAGCCTCTCANNNCAAACTCCCTCCTGGAGGTCTTACAGGCTGTTCCCCCATGCACAGGGGTCACCAGCACTTCACTCACCTCACTGCTCTTCTTCTTAAAGGCACAGTCATCCTTTTTTCTCTCATTAGCTGGCCAGGGTATCTAAAGTGGAGAGTTACAGGAGCAGATGAAAGGAAATGAGGTCTTTGGTTTTTCTATAAGCCACCATCCCTTCTCCAGCTCTGGTGTAAAAACATCAGTAAGGCAGGTAGTGGTGCTCTGGTAGGCAGTCACAACGCCAATTGGATTGGAACTGTAGCTTCTATACTATCAGGACATGGCTCTGTGGCAGAACCAGACAGATCAGAGTTCAAATCTAGACTCTGCAACCAACCGACTCTGCACTCTGGCTCAGGTCACAGGCTGCTGGTGGTTGCAGTTAGATGGCATGCGTAAGTGCCTGGCATACACAGCAGTGGTTATAACCCACACGTTTCCTGGGGCAAACTGTCGGCTTCTGAGCCACCCATTAGAGATGCCACATAGAGGTACAGATATCAAACTCAGGGCTTTCTGCACGCCAGACAAGGTGCTCTGCCACAGAACTACATTCCTAGTCCAGGACTCTGCAAGGTTAACCCATACCCCATATGTGCAGATGGCCAAGAGACCACACACCAGGAAGAATCCATGCCATAGGTCTTCCTCCTCTCCCTCTTTCCCTCGTCTCGCTATCATTGGGATGGTGATAGCTCAAGAATCAAGGATTTCTGTAGTAGGTAGGTGCACATCAAATTATCTGAGTCACTGATTTGAGTCAATGTTTTTCTCTTTTGCCAGTGATTTCCATATCAGCCACTTCAGCACCTAATGTTACTCAATCGGTATTCAGGGCCTCGATAAACAGCGAGACCACAGTGGCTTTCCATCCTGTCACTGCTGAGTCAGGGAGTGGCAGGTGGCTCTTCAGAGGAAGCAGAGCTGTCCTTACTTCCAGTCAGACCCTGGTCTCTAGCCTCCTCACCATGTTCCTCAGCTGGGGGATTCCTGGGTTCTGGATATTCAGGGCCAGGATGGCCTCTCGAGCTCCCACATAGAGAGTGTTGCCATCGGCGCTCAGGAGTAGCGTGTCAAAGTCTCGGAGGCCTTTTTGGTGGAAGAAGCTGAGGGCCCTGTGCCCATCTCCTGTTGTGGGGCAGTGATAAGGAGAGAATGAGGAGGAACTGTGAACAGCAGCTGATTCCTGAGAAAAAGGTGGGGGAGGGGTGGCAGGCCTCAGTAGCTGGGCCAGCTCTTATGCCCTCAGCTCCCTTTTCCCTGAACCTCCAACAGCAGACACCTGTGCTTTGTGTGTTGAGTCCCCAGAAGAGAAGAGTGCCAAGTACATGGTAGTGACAGCCTGGGGCTGGGGGGTAGTGGGGAAGCCTGCTCAAGACAGAGACAGGAAATGAAGTGAAGTTAGATAATGCCATTCTCAGGCCTGGCGGGGCTGCAGTGAGGCAAGCTAGGAGAACAGCTGACAGGTAGACACAGGAAAGGGTTCTCAGCCACAAGCAGCAGAGGTGACTGTTGTCTGCTTCAAGACATGTCATAGTTATGGACCCCTGCCACCTCCACTTACCCTATTCCCTTCTCTTGCTCTGTCACAGGAATCTCCCACCACCAACAATACCGTGATTAGAAAGGCCTCATCCTCTCCCTCTTGAGCCCAGCAGTGTGGGCATGCCTCAACGCCACTGGGACAGGCTAAGTATGTTGGTTACTAGGGCCCGTTAATTGCCTAGTGTGGTAGCGTGTGTGCACTTCCACGTGTGTGAGTGTGTGAGCTCCCTCCTGGCACATCAGCCAGGAGGAGTGAGCACTTTAGCCCCCCCTCATTTGCACATTTGGTTAGATGTGCACAGCCTGTTTCTTACCATGTTGGTATCAAGGAATCTTAGGACCAGGAGGAATCAGAAGACCAAGTGGGAAAGGTACTCATGAGCCGCCCTGCCCTGAACTCTGTGCTCTCCTCATCCTGAGGCCTCACCCGCTACCCCTTGAAGCCCAGTCTTGCTTGTGTCTGCATTCCCATCCACCTAGGGATGCCCCTCTTTCCACCGACACTTCATCTCCTTTGCCATTCTGCCTCAGAAGACTGCTAAGCTGTGAACAAAACTGCCTAATTTCTACACGGATGGTGTATGGAGTGAGTGTGTGTGTATGTGTGTGTGTGTAACACTTCCCTTGGGGTATTTCCTAGAATAAGAGGGTTCAGAAGGCCCACAACCCCAGCAGGAAATCACTGAGGCTGAGTGCCATGCTCCAGCTCACACCCAGATGAGCTGGCACCTTCTCTTGGTACCCATTCTATGGATACAACCTGGCCTTGTGTGATCTCTGCAGTTAGCTTGGAATGACCAGTTCCATAGACAATCTAGCATGGGCTTTAGCTTTGAGACATCTGAAGCTGTGAAAGCAGTCAGGAATTTAAGGTGTCTTGCTTGGTGACAGGAACACTTGAGGAGAGGAAGAAAAATCACTGGCTTAGCAGAAGAAGGGTAACAGCAGCCATGTCTTCCCTTCTTGATCAATTTGTGCCTCATGGTCTTCCCTTCTCCCAGGCCCTCCACTGCTTCCTGGTATCTGTTTTTCCATCCCATTGCCCTCCCTCTGACAGCCCCTTCCCCTTTCTTGACCCCTGCATCTTTATTACACTAACAGCCACACCTCCCAGTTACCAGGCACTTACCTGCATGATATTTGACTCTGGGCATGGGCCCCTGCCCACCAGTCCCAGTAGCAGGTGGCAGTGACAGCAGCAGGAGCAGTTGGAAGTAAAAACCACCCAGGAGACTCCAGGGGTCCTGGCCCGGGGATGGTAGGGCCATGGTCAGACAGAGACTGTCACCAGATGGTTCTGGGGAAACAGGCACTTTCTGGGTGAGTAGTGCTTACCACACCCTTCCTGAGGGCCAATAGGAGAGCCCCAGGGGGTAGAAGTTCCTCTCTGGAAGGGCCCTCAGAGTCTCGCTTCCATTCCACTCACAGCCTCAATGCTGCCTCCCCCTCCCCTCTAGATAGGGGTCCTGGCGTGGCCCATGCTGTGCCTCTGCTCTCCTCCTATTAAAATCCCACCTCTCTTTTCTCACCTAGGAGTACCTTTCCGCTCTTGCCCCTTAGCATCTTCTGCCCCCATGGTCCAGAGCCCTGATCATTCCTGGCCCTGGATAAAGGGCATAAAGTTCCTGTATGAAAAGGGTAGATCCCCAGGCTGGCCGTCACTCAGCTGTGGCTACACATTTTGCCTGCTACTCATCCCAACCCAGGCAGGCAGCCCACTCTTTCCCTAGCCCCCAGGGGCTCTACTTTTGCTTAATTGGGCCTATCTAGCCTTCTTCTTCAGGGGCAGGGGCACGCCAGTTTATCTGCCAGCTTGGCCATCTGCATTTCCTGGGAGTGGCCTGGGCAGGAGTCCCTGGCAGGCTCCCAAACTCTACAGCCCCCTTGTCTCTGTGCCTCTGCTGTCTGGCTCCCTGGAGCTCAGCATCACCCTCCCCCATAACCACCAAAAGCAAGCTGCCCACCTCATCCCACATACCCTTGAGCCAGTCACACTGAGAAGTCCCGAGTTCAAACCCTGAAGCATCCAAGGCAAAGGAGGGGGTTCAGGCAAATAAAGAAGGCTCAACCTGGCTGAAATGGGAGCGCGGCCCTCCAGGCACCCATCCTGCGAGAGTCGCTGTGGGTTCCAGGCCAGGGAAACCTGAATTTCTACCTCAAGTTGTGACAGATCCTGGCTTGGGCGGAAGTTGATGAATGGTGGATCAGGGCGGGGAGATTGGAGGAGGGGGAGGCTCACAGGCTCAGTAGGAGACACACCTCCCCCCTCAGTTTAGTCTATCCAGAAATTAAGAGTTTCTCCTAGGCCATTTCAGTGGTGCCCCTGTCTCTCTATCACTTTCGCTCTAGACAGCCTGAGCTGTGGTCTCCTCTTGCTCAACACAGCTCAGTGTGACACGTCTTCCATATTCCTCTTTTTCACTGCCACCTACTGAGAAATAGCTGTAGGGGCCTAACCTTCGCACCTCCCACATCCTTGAGAGGTAAAACATTTAAAGCCAGGTATGGTGGTGACTGCCTTTAATCCCAGCACTCAGGAAGCAGAGACAGGTGGATCTCTGTGAGTTCCAGGACAACCAGGGCTACACAGAGAAACCCTGCCTCAGAACAAACAAATAAACAACAGCAACAACAACAACAACAACAAACCCATCTTAGGTTTGTATCTGTGACTTTGCTGAGGACGCCCACTGGCAGACCAATCTCCCCACAATTAGGGCAGCGTCAGGCCAATGGGAACTTCGAGAATTTCCCATTTGAGCTCATGCTTCATAGGATACACTTTGGCAATGAGGCACCCAGCTGGAATGGTGGCTGGTCTTCCTCCCCAGAGGCTTCAGAGTAGGCCTCATAACGCAGGGTTAATGAGGCACCAAGAGTTCCGAGGCCAATAAAGAGTGGTTGGGCTCCTGCCCACTCACCCAGGTCAGCTGACTTCAGGTTGATGGGCTCAATGACCCGGGCTGCTCTGTCTCCAGTAAGTACTCCATCTCCATCCTAAACACATTTCTCACTGTCAGGATGGTCCTCCCTGAAGGACAACCTCTACCCTTCCAATTACAGCTCCAGGTAGAAGCATTCCTTGGTGGAGAGAACTTCTCCTTCTGCTCTCATCCTCTGCCATGGCTCAGGAGCTGGGCTCACACAGACTGCTCGTGAGGACTAGTTCTGTCAGAACTTACTAAGACTCCCCCAAACCCTGATGCTGATTGTCAGGACTGTGCCAATCTCTCTGCTCTCCTGACATCATCTTCTGAGTCTCCTTGACCTCCAGCTCAGGCTTGGGAAGCCACCACCCAGGGCCTCTCTTTGGGGATAGACTGGCCTATCTGGGTCACAGGGAGGAGCGGTGATGGGGGAGCCAGAGAAGCAGCTCCAGTGCTCTTCCTATCTCTGCTCCCCACGAGACCCAGTGCCCTCCTGCTCCCGCTGGACAGGGTGAGGCGTTGCCAGTGGAGCTGCAGGCCTCCCAGCTTTTACAGGTCGGGGATCCTGTTGGGGCTGGCTCCCACCTCCTGCCCTAGTGGGTTAACTTAGCTCAGAACTGATCAATGGATGGGAGGATCAGGGACTCTCAGATCCCTCCAGTCACTCTGGGATGATTCCTGACTCAGAAGGAACAGAAACCTCCTCTAAGAGAGGCCATCTGATCTCAGCCCAGGTACTTCCTGTCCCGCGGTGCCACCCACTCTCTCCTCACAGCGCCTTTCAGGTCAAGCTGAGAGCAGAGGCAGGGGGAGAAAGGCACAGGACCCCAACAGCACCCCTCACCCTTGAACCTGACAGTTTCAGTCACATAGGGCCCTGTCCTCAGAAGAGGCTGAGCTTAGTAAGCGTAGAGGCTTACTTCGCTGCTGCTGTCTTGAAAGTCCTCAACGTTTTCTTTTAAAGAGGACTACATTTTCATTCATGCTGGGCCCCACACATTATGTATTAGGTTCTGCTCCCAGGAAGCTCTGAGCTAGGAAGCCACACACCCTCCCTTGCTACACAAATGAGGAAACCAAGGCCAGTGACCGGAAGCATCTGATCCAGGGCTGGCGTCAGGCAGCAGGCGGTCTATAGAGGGAAACACCATCTTCACTGCCCCATTCCTGTTCCCCCAACTCAATTCTCCATAAGGCCTGGAGCTCAGTCCGGGGAATCCCCAGGAGCATTCAGCCCCCGGAAATAACAGCATTAAACTTAAGCTCCCCCATCAAATTCCAGTCCCCCCCAAGCCCTCCCCACAACCCTTAGACCGTAAAGGAGAGTAGCTCCTTCCCATGGGACTTGATTAACAAAAGTAATGGATGCAGGAGTGAGGAGAGAGGGATGCTAGAGGGTTGATTCCTTACCCTACCCCTGCCTTGCACTGAGAGAAACCACCCCAGGCTTCACCAGTGACTGACAGGTCCAGTTTTCCCAGCCTCCTTTTGGGGCAGTCCTCAGGAGAGCAGGGTCTTGGGGATATCCTTTTCCTGCCTCCCTTTCAACCCATGGCCCTGACCTTCTCTTATGATTATAGCCAGTCAAATCAACTTACATGGATTGAGTGCCTTCTCTCTCTCTCTCTCTCTCTCTCTCTCTCTCTCTCTGTGCTTGCACGCATGTGAAGGCACTAAGGATGTCCCCAGTCCGTGTCCCCATCACCCCCCCACAACTCTTCTGTCCCTGCAGGTCTCCAGTATTTTTACCACCCACCCCACTCCATCTGCCTGACCCCTTACCCAGTGCCTCTTGGGTTCCCTCTCCCAGTCTGGCTAGTGCTGGAAGCTGCATTGAGCATTACACACAAAGGTCCGACTTCTCTGTTTTCCCCTCCTCAGGGCAGAGTCAGAGCCAGACAATGGCCCGCCCCTCTGTTCCACACTGTCTGTCAGCTCTCCCGCTTCTTACCTGGAGCTGGGGATGCCTTTGAGCTTCCCTCCCCTGGAATGCCAGGCGGCTTGGTTTTCCGGTCTCCCAGTGCCTCCTTCCCGCCACCCTCCCACCNACCCCATCCCACCTCACTGGTCCTTAGTCACCATGACGACCGCATCTCTAAGTGGGAGGGACTAGAATCTCCCCATATTCTTCCTCCTCCTCTCCTGTCCCGCTGTGCCCCACTCCTGTGGCTCCTGTGGATTCTCATATGTGTAGGCAGGACTCCAGATGTGGCCGGGGTGGGGCACCCTCTAACCCCCAGGGTCCTTACTCAGCTCCTTTGTCGCCCTCAGCCGACACCAGTGTGCAGGTATTGGGCTCAGGAGATCACTGAGGCAATCCCCTTCATGGCTAGTTTCTCTTCATCTCCAGCTTTCTGAAGTACTATGAATGCATCAAGAAGATGCACCTGGATGCTAGCCAGTCACCAACAACTGGAGTTTACCAATGAAGATGTATACAAAGACATATATGGATGCAGAGGGTCTCCACAAAGATGCTTAAGAAACTATCTTCACTGATACCCTGACCTCTGAAGGAGGGCCTACTCTTCTCAGGTCCAGGTACTGCACTCCCTTCCTGAGCTACCTTACAGCCTTACAAAGGAAATGGTGTCTCCAGAAGTCATCAGCTAACACCACCTGAGACCCAAGGTCTGTGTTGTAAGAGGTGGATAGGAGGCACACCAGAAAGAAGTTCCCAAAAGTCTAATGGTAAATGGGAACAAAAGATTAGATACAGCACTCCTCTGGACTCTTTCTCATTTGGAAAACAGCAAAAGCAAGCAGAGAAGCTTTAGAAGACACCCTGCTCCTAAGTAACCCTGTTATCAGAACTCCTGTCTCCTCAGAACCTCAGCTTCTTCAACAAAGGGAGGAACTAGGAAAGACCCTGCAAGGTTGGCTTTCTAGGAGCTCAGGACTGCCCACTGGGCACCATGGACCTAAGAAGCAAGGTCTTTGGGTGCCAGCCTGGCCGTCTATAACTTGCTATGTGATTCCAGATTGGCCCTTGCCCTCTCATGCTCGCATAAATAAAAGAAGGGCTCTTCGGGCCACCTGCGAGCAGCCTGGCCCTGCTGCAAACTTCATAGTATTTTTAGGAAAAAGGGAAGTGAGTGCCCTGGAGGGGCCAGGCAGGGCAGGAGGCTTTACAAGCCAGTGCTGGTTCCCTTGTGGGTCTAGGTTGAGATGGGTAAACATTTCCTTTCAGGGTGGAACTGCCAAGGAGGAGGAGATGCCATGTGTTGAAGGTAGAAGTAGACTCAGCAGGGTCACTCACGTTTTTCCTGTTTCTAACCTCCACTGTCATGGTCCCTGCCATACTACATGGGGCCTGTGTCCATGGGCTCCAGGTACTCGCCCCAGGCACTTGAGGAACTGGAGTCAGGGCAGGAGCAGAGGTTGAGGCACAGAAGGACCCATCCCCATCGAGGTCCTTGACTTTGCTGCCACCACCTTCGGGCTGAGGGAGGTGAGCCCAGCCTCTGTGGCAGAATTGGAAGGGACTGCATCCCATAGTAATCCAAGAAAAAGGGTGCCTACAGGTCTCCTAGGCTCCATAGTGTCCCATTCCTCCCCGCCTTACCCTGGAGGCTAAGCTTCCAAACAAGAGAACAAGGCTTTTAGTTCCTGTGTGGCCGTGGTTGGAGAGGGAACCAAAGGACTGGTTGGACACCTAGTTCTCTTGTTGACAACTCTCGGGAGGAAAGGAAAAATGCAGTTTCCTCTGATTCTTTAGCCTCAGTTTTCCTACCTGTGGGAGGATGGAGTAGCCAGTATTGTTGATGTCAGGAAGGAAAGCCAGTGACTGGTGGACCTTAGCAAAGGAAAGTCCCTGGGGGAAAGAAGGTGGAGAGGGAGGTAAAGAGCCCCAGGCAAACTGTGGCTCCTGGGGATGCCCTGCCCCCCAAAGAGGTAGGAGAGACAGACTTCACCCCACCATGGCACCCTGGCTGGTACACAGACACTCCATGCTGTGGCACCCACCCCCACCCCCAGGGAGCATGGTCCCTCCCAAGGACTACTTTTACACCTTACCCCCAGCAATACAGACCCTAACCCAGGCAACTGAGACTTCCAGCAGAGTCTGTACCCGGCAGGGGCGGAGCAAGGGNAGGGGAGAGGGCCTGCCAGCCCCCTCCAGTGCCCCAGTTCCCAGGCAGCTCTTAAAGAGACCAGGAAGAATTAGCCACAGGCAGCTTAAGGGGTGAAAGTAGAGGAAAGGAGACAGCAGGGACTGGGGAGCAGTGTGAGAATTTGACATCACCCCACCTTCCCTGAAAACCCCCAAACTTCTCTACCGGTCCTGTTCCTCACTCCATGAGGACTGCCATGCTGGCCACCCAGCTCTGACCACTGCCTCCCACATCCAGTCCCTTGTTCCCCTTGGGCTCCTGCCGACTTCCTCCCCTCCCCCATATTCAAGCCACCTCAGTCTCTAGTGAGGGATGCCAGCTGGCACTGACTGGAACAAGATATGGAGAGTAAGCCCAAGAAGTGGAAAGACCTGGGACCCAGTGTCAATCTGGAGCTGGCATAGGCCTCAGGCAGAGAGAGGGGAGACCCTGGGTAGCCCTGCTTCCTACTTCTGATGACTATCAATGTTGTGACCAGTGAGGAAAAATGAAATGCGGTACAGAGGTACAAGCCTGTCATCCCAGCTCTTGGGACATAGAAGGAGAGAGACTAGAAGTTCAAGGCAAGTATATGTAGTGGCACACACCCCTATTTCCAGCAGACATAGGCATATCTTTGTGAGTTCGAGGCTAGCATGATCTACATAGTGAGTCCAAGCCAGTCAAAGTGCCTGGTGAGACGCTGTTTCCTGACAAATAAACAAAGAAAACACAACAAACAAAAAAGGATGTTCCAGGCCAGACTGAGCTACAGGAGACCTCATCTCTAAAAGAAAAGAAAGCTGAGGAGACAGCTCAGTTGGGAAAGCGATTGCCGTGCAAGCGTGACTGCCTAGCACCCATAAGAAAAAGTCAGGTGTAGCAATGTGCTCCTGTAATCCCAGCTCTGGGTAGGAGGAGACAGAAAGATCTCTGGGTCTTGCTGGACAGTCAGTCTCGCCCAGTTGCTGAGCTCTGTGTTCACCTATCTAGAAAACTAATATGGAGAATGAGGCTGGAGAGAGACGGCTCTGCAGTTAAGAGCACTGGCTGTTCTTCCAGAGGACACAGGCTTGATTCCTGGCACCCACGTGGCAGTTGACAACAGTCATAGGGGAATCTGATGCCCTCTCCTGGCTGCCACAGGCACTGCATGCACATGGTGCACAGACGTACATATGGGAGAGGCAGCCCATATCTGTCCTCTGCTCAGGTGGTTAATTCTGGAGCAGGTTTCGCACTTTCTGCTTAAGGAGACAGTTGTAGTACCATAGTGCCCTGGTGCACTCTGGGTTCTGCCTCTCTTTAAGTTCCCGTTGAGTCTGTCCCTGACTTGGCATGCCTCTGCTTCCCTCATCCAGCTCACACCCAGCGCAGAGATCCTCTCCCTCTGCAAATCTCCCCATGATTTCCCCACTTTTGGATTGGATTTGGATTGTCAGAGCATTCTGCCAGTCGGGAGCCCTGAGGGACTTCGACAAGCCCAGCGCACGCACCGTGTTTCCTCACTTAGAAGGAGCAGAAGCAACCAGCCTACTAGAGCTCGCTCTTTTCTTTCTTTTTGCTGTTTGTTTGTTGTTTATACAGGGTCTCTTTATATGGCCTGGCTGTCCTGAAACTTGCTCTATAGACCGAGCTGCTCTTGAACTCACAGAGCTCCGCCCACCTCAGTCTCTGGAGTGCTGGGATTAAAGGCGAGCGTGACTATGCTGGCCAGAGGCAGGGTTTTATGTTTGGCTTTGCCCAGCACTGTCAGAACTGGAACTTTTATACTGTGCCCTTTGAGAAGACATTGAAGACTTTGAGCAAAACAGCTGCCACGCCACCCTGCCGCCCAGTGAAGACTCAACTGTAAGGAGGGATGGCTAGGGTCGGGTTTAGGAGACTGGGGTGGTGGTTCAGGTGGCGGTGGTAGGAGCAAGAGAGCAGCGAGAATAAACTGCAGTCCCCGCGGATGTCAAAGATAAAAATGGGATTTCGGTTGTTGGCCTTTCCACCTCACTAGTCCACTCTCATTCTTGGGAACATTTTCCCTTTCTTAAAAAGCTGTCTTTACGTCTGTTCGCTTAAAAAGATGACTTAAATAATGGCCTGGAGATGGGCATGATGGCACATGCCTATGGGTCCCAGTTACTAGGAGGGTGGAGTAAGAAGATCTGTTGAGTTTAGGAGATCATTCTTGGCAACAGAGAAATCAAATCTAAAAAGTGGAAGGAGGGGCTGGAGAAATGACCCAGTGGTTAAAAGCACTGGCTCCTCTTCCAGAGGCCCTGTGTTTGATTCACAGCACCCAAATGATGTCTCACAACTGCCTGCAACTCCAGTTCCAGCGGATCCAACACCTTCTCTCCTCAGGCACCAGGCATGCATGTGGTACACATACATACATGTAGGCTGAACCCCCATACACCCAAAATATAAAAATTAAATAGAAAAGGAGGGAAGGATAGAATAAAATAGGAAAAGAAGAAAAAAGCTGTGTGCTTAGGAGAATGTTTTCTTAGAATTCCTAGGACCCTGACCTCAGGGTCTAGAGCAATAGCCCAGTCAGTGAAGTGTTTGCCTTATAAACATAGGGACCTGACTTCCAACCCTACAATCCAGGTAAAAATACCAGTGGTGCATGCTGGTAATCCCAATGCAGATGGAGGGGCAGGACTCTAGACCTGCCAATCTAGATCAATTGGTGAGCTATAGGCCAGTGACAGACCTTGCCTCAAAGGAGGTGGACTGCCTTCCTGAGGGTGCCGCCTGAGGATGTCCCCTGGCTCTATGCACATATATGCTCACACAGACACACACACACACACACACACACACACACACACACACACCAATTCCCAGCACAGAAAATAGTGCATACTGCTCTGATAGAGGACCCCAGTTTAGATCCCAGTACCCACAGCTGGTGGCTCACACCATGTGTCATAACAGCTCTAGGGATCTGACACCCCCTGGTCTCCACAGGAACCTATATGCATATGTTCATAATTCTTGCATATATATATATATACACGTGTAAATAAAAATAAAATAAATACTTTTAGCTGAATGGTGGTGGTATATGCCTATAATACCAGCACTTGGGAGGCAGAGGCAGGGGGATTTCTGAGTTTGAGGCCAGCTTGATCTACAGAGGGAGTTCCAGGACAGCCTGGACTGTTACACAGAGAAACCTTGTTTTAAAAATAAAACAAAAACAAAAACAGAAACAAACAAACAAACAAAAAATACAGATTGGTTTTTCTTTTTTATTGTTATTGTTTCTTTTGTTTTGTTTTGTTTTGTTTTTTTTCAAGACTAGGTTTTTTTGTGTAGCCCTGGGTGTCCTCGAACTCACTCCTGAGTGCTGGGAGTAAAGGCATATGCACCACCACTGCCCGGCCAGATTGGTTTTTAGTGAGCTGATATTGGATAGAGGAGGCAGCAGACTGACTCTGGGTTCTGAGCCTGGGGGGCTGGACAGAAGGGCAAGGTCATTGGTGCTTGTGGGGTGATTAGAAGAGCATTTGAGGGACTGGAGAGGCGGCTCACAATCATCTGTAATGAGATCTGGTGCCCTCTTCTGGCCTGCAAGCACATATGCAGGCAGTACACTGTATACAAAATAAATAAATCTCTCTAAAAAAAAAAAAAGAGCATGTGAAAACTGGGGATCAAGACGTCCCCTAGGATCAGGGACACTTGGCATTTTTATATTTGTTCAGATTTTTCTTGGGTGGGGAGTGTCTCATGTAGCCCATGTTAGGCTCAGACTTGGTCTGTAGACATGGATGACCTTCAAATGCCTGATTGTCTGCAGCCATCTCTCATGTACTGGAATTACTGGTGGGACCCATGATGTTGCTTGGTCCCATTAACTCTAACATGCTGTTAGGCCTTCAAGTGGGCAATCCAGATCTTCAAATGAGTGCTAAAGCAAAGGAATGGCCCAAGAGTTACTGCTGTGTGCGTGGTATTGAAAGCCACTAGCTTGGGGGAAGCCTCTTGAATTTGAGCGTAGACAGAAAACTTAGCCCAGGGTGCCCCATAGTCCAGTGGCCAGGGAGAGAGGGAATCGGTGAAGTTGTCTAAGAAGGATAAGTCACTTGGACAAACAAGGTCAGGTAAACTGAGGACTGAAAAGTGGTCATTGGGCTATTGGGGCATTGGGGAGCTTGGCAAGGGCACAGGAAACAGCAGCAGTCAGTGAGGATAGGGAGTCTGAAGAAAAGGGGCCCAGGGGTATAAACGCCTGAGCTAGTAATGCTCAGGACTGAAAAACCAGTCAGCTAGCTGGGCGTTGATGTGGGATGTCCTTCTGTATATGTGTTGCTTTATTGGCTGATTAATAAAGCTATTTTAGCCAATGGCTTAGCAGAACAATGTCAGGTGGGAAATCCAAACAGAGATAGAGACAGAGTAGGAAGAGGCAGATGCCATGTGGCTGCCAAAGGAGAAGGACATGCCAGCTGGAAGTTTACTGGTAGGCCACAGCCTTGTGATGATACACAGATTAATAGAAATGGGTTGATTTGGGGCTGAAGAGATGGCCCAGTGGTTAAGAGCACTGACTGCTCTTCCAGTGGGAGTTCAATTCCCAAGCAACCACATGATGGCTCACAACCATCTGTAATGAGGTCTGGTGCCCTCGTCTGGCCTGCAGGCATACATGCAGGAAGAACACTGTATGCATAATTAATAAATAAGTCTTTTTAAAATGGGTTGATTTAAGATATAAGAGCTAGCTAGAAATATGCCATTGGCCAAGCAGTGTTATTATTAATATTGTTTCTGTATGATTATTTGGGTCTGGGAGGCTGGGAAATGAACAAGCAGTCTCTGCTTACCAATTTTTCTGAAAAACTATAATGGAGATAAATTCATTTGAGTAACAAAAAGATTTAAAAATTGTAAACAAACCCCAAGATAATTGCAGACAATGTTGCCATCCAAGAATTTAATAACCTTTTTGTTTCATGGATGAAATTCTTCAAGGATTATGTGGTGTTCCTAGTACATCCATTTTTGTGATCATGGGATTTAGCCTTGTTCTCCATATTATATCCTTAAAGGAATGTTTTGATAGGAGAGTAAAGAACGATTCACTTTTAGAAACAATACAGTCTTACAGACTAAAAGTGAAAAGCTGGCTGACAGGATTTATACCATTGAAAATCAAAAGTTAGATGAAAAAATTAATGCCATTGAAAAGGATAACGTTAATGTGACAGACAAAATTCAATCCATGTCAATGAATTATGAAACCTCACAAAATGGTAGTGATCCTCAGTCCTTTGCATGCGTCGGGAACTGGAACCGAATCCAGCAGCCATGAGCCCAAGCACACTTTACATCTGCATTTATAGTACGTGAGACCATGCCCAAAGTGGGCTGCTATCTTAAAGGCTATTGGCTGAAGGAGTTCCCACAGCAGGGGGTGGTGGCACACACCTTTAATGCCAGCAGTTGGGAGGCAGAAGCTGGTGGATCTTCGTGAGTGTGAGGCCAGCCTGGTCTACAGAGTGAGCTTCATGCCAGCCAAGGCCACATAAGGAAACTGATTTAATAAAAGAAAGAAAAAGAAATGAAAAAGGAATAAAGAAATTCAGCAACAGAATTTGTACTCGTGTGTGTGTGTGTGTGTGTGTGTGTGTGTGTAGCAGAAGCAGAGAGAGAGAGAGAGAGAGGATGTAATGAGTCCATCCAATTCCTGTTCAACATTTGTATTTACCTCATAGATTGTACAGGTTACTGTTGTTGTAAAGCCTTAGTTGGTCCTATAGGGAAATGTTCGTGTTTTTTTTCTTTTGTTTTTGTATTTTTCAAGACAAGGTTTTGTTGTGTAACAGTCCCTCTGTTGACCAGGTTGGCCTCGAACTCACAGAGATCCACCTGCCTCTGCCTCCTGAGTGCTGGGATTAAAGGTGTGTGCCACCACTCCTGGCGGGGAAATGTTCTTTTTGGTAATGAGGAGTATCCTGCAGAGACTCACACTGGTCAGCTCCTAAGACTGAATGACCGATACTGTGCCACAGCTGACTGCTGGGCCACAAACACCCTTCCTGAGGAAATGTGAGAAAATGTCTGCTCGCCCCAAATAGGGGATCAAAGACAGGTCCAAGTACGGCTAGCACCGAAGTCCAGCTAGGTGAGTGGAGGAGCTTTACCAGAGGTTTCAGGGTTACTCAAGGAGCGAACAGACCGTCACAGCGTGGGTGGCTCAAAATCTGGGAACCTGAAATGCATTCACAACCTGTGTGCAGTGCAACATCTTAGAGAGGGTCCCCCCACATCATAACTCAGTTGGTGCGAGCCCTTACATCTTAGAGAAGGTCCCCCCACATCATAACTCAGTTGGTGTGTGTAGTGAAAGGAACAGCAGGCTGCGTTCCCGCCCGGATCCCGGCTCCCACACGGCTAGCTTATACCCCGAAATAACAACACACAAATTG
>LOEQ01009482.1:24076-34868 GCA_001685075.1 Bramus lutescens
AAAGAAAGAAAGAAAGAAAGAAAGAAAGAAAGAAAGAAAGAAAGAAGCAAGCCAAATTAATGCCAGGCAATCATAAGAAAGAATAAGTTTCTATGTGTTGATTTAGGAGCTGGGTGGTGGGCCCCTCAAAGAGCAAAGAATAAAGAGTAAACAACAACAACAATGCATGGATATTAGCTATTAAATAAATGATAACCAACCTACAATCCATAGACCCAGAAAGGTGAAATATTGGGGTGGTTACTGGGAGTGGGGGGCCTGAATCTTGCTTAGACGTGGAAATAGAACAGATTTTATGAGTGGAGTGAGGCAGGGCAGGGGGGAACAGGAACAGGAGGATCAGGTGGGGAGGGGGAGGAAGATGGGGTTGAGGGAGGAATGTGGGGATAGATGGCTGGAACTGAGGGGCAGTTGACAGATGGTAGGGAAATCTAGTGCAGTGTAAATGTTCTAAAACATATGAAGGCAATCTTAATTAGGTCTTCTAATAATGGGGTCTACGGAGTCCCAACTGGCCATCTGTTGTCACCAAACAAGGTTTCTGGTACCGGGACTGAGTTGCATTTAATTGAGTTGTTGGTCGAGGGAGTTCCATGGAAATCCCCAAACAACCCAGGCTTTGGCCATGACAAATGGGTTGCTCTCTGCAAACCCACAGCACCAACAGCAGGGCTCCGTTACAAAGTGCAACATCCACACAACTCATTGAACATGAAGAAGTCAAGCTGGTGCCTACATGGAGCCTTCACCCCTGTGTTCTAAGGTCCTTGGTGTGGGAAGATACTCTGGAGGCTACCAAAGAAGAAACGTAAACACCAACCCAGCCATAAAACCTTCGACCTACAATCTGCCCTCCTGCAAGACGTGCTAGGGCAATGGTGGCACAGAACCTGTTCGAGCAGCCAACCAATGTCTTATCTGACTTAAGGCCCACTTCACAAGACAGAACCTATACCCGACACTGCTAGGGTGACCAGAATCAGAAACTAGATAGCCCCAGACCTAGTGTAAAAACAAACATTGGTCTAAAAAATAAGGAATCAATAAAATGACTCCTACTGATATTTTGTTATACCCATAAATCTGTGCCTTATTTAGTCATCATCAGAAAAGCTTCCTCCTGCTGCAGACAGGAACAGATGCAGAGACCCACAGTCAGACACGACACGGAGAGTCCTTGGAACACACAGCTCTATATGATATGTCTCCATCAAATTTCTTCCCCCTGAGCTAAGGGAACCACTCAGAAGAGGAGGCAGAAAGAGTGTAAGAGCCAGAAAGGAGGGAGGACACCAGAAGAACAAGGCTCTCTGAATAAACAATCCAAGGCTCATATGAACTCACAGAGACTGAAGCAATACAGGGTCTACATGGGTCTTCACTAGGTCCTCGGCAAACATATTACAGCTTTTTAGTTTACTATTTTTATGAGGCTCTTCAGTATGTGAACGAGTGGGTCTCTGGGTGAGGCAGCACTCAGGAACAAGCAGCTAGATCCACCCCCACATGGTAATTCCTCCAGAACTGCAGGGGAGCGCCATGAAGGATCCACTGAGTTTCCTATAGAAGTGCACTGGGAGGAAAAAAAATCTTCAGGCACTCCCTACAGGTCACTGCCAGTGACTTCACTAGGACCCTGCCTGGCAAAGGCCAAAGGAGACTGCATGAGTGCCTGGTGATTTTCATGGGGACAAGGCAGCAGTGACAGGGATAGCCATAGCAACAGTTCCTTACAAATACACTCTTTCAAACTTCCCGAGCTCCTCTTGATGAACAGCAGGATGAAATGTACAAGCAGAGAGGTCATTTTCTCCTTTGAGACACAGAACCCATTGAGAGTTCCACAAGGACAAAGGAAGCTAGCTTAATTTCTCTCCTGCACATCTCCAGGACTTACTCATTGATGGACATGATCGGGATTTGCTATGTGCAGTGGTAAGGGTACTCAAGAGACAGAATCAATAGCATATAGACGCTATATTCGAAGAGATGAATTATTTGGGAGGATTTGCAGTGGCATTTCATTTATATTTTCATAAATAAAGCTTACCTGAAGGTCAGTGGCTGGTTTTGCTTTTCTGGTCTTCAGGTTGAACCCCAGTTTCTCTCTGTGTGTTTTTATTAATCATGTTTAAGGGGTTATGTGGGTATGCATGTGCTATTTGTCATGGGAAGATGTTCCTGTGCGGTCACCCCATGACCTTCCCATTACAAAAGGAAAAGTCAGAAAGGCCATGATGTCTTCAGTCCAGACCTGGCTGAACAGGAGGCAATGGGAAAGTCCTGGGTCATGGCAGAGCAAAAGGAAAGCAGAGGACCAGGCCAGGAGATGCTGGGCATCTGGAAATGACAGAAGGAATTCACTTGTCAAATGGCTTATGTTTTATTTTATTTTGTATCACGTATGTTTTTAACTTTTTATTTATTTTATGAGTATAAACATTTTGCCTGCTTGTGTATATATGCACCATATGCATGCAGTACACAGAGAGGCCGATCCCCAAACTTGAGACACAGACTATGGTTGTCTACCATGTGGGTACTAGGAACCAAACCAAGGTCCTCTGGAAGAGGAGCCTGAGTTCTGAACCTTTGAGCCATCTCTGCAGCCCCCAAACTAGAATCTAATTAAAGCAGACTTAGCTCTAATCAGATCTCCATGAAGTGAATGAATTGTCCCATATTAAACAGCTTCACTGACAGGCAGAGTCATCGACATTAGAGGATGTATAAATAATAATTATCTGAGAGTTATGGTATACTCAATTCGGTTTCCCTAGATAGATAAAAAAGGGTTAACGAAGAATAAGCATCCCCATGCCAGCAGACCTTCAAGAGGACATCAGAAACCCAGTAAAGACAATATAATAGACACCTAATATTGACACAGTCAATTGTGAGGTAGAGAGAACATTCTGGGTCCCTGCTGGGCATTCCTACCAGCCTCATCATCAATCACTGAGATTCATAGCTGTGTTCACAGTTCAAGGTCCCAGTGTGCTGCAGTAGAGGAGATTCTAGGCAAACACACTTCATGCTCTAACACAGTGGTTCTCAACCTCCATAACGCTGTGATCCTTTCATACCATTCTTCCTGTTGTGGTTACCACCAACCATTAAAGTATTTCATTGCTACCTCATAACTATAATTTTGCTACTGTTACGAATCATAATGAAGATATCTAATATTCAGGATATCTGATATATGACCCCTGTGAAAAGGTCACTCGAGTACCCAAAGGAGTCACAACACACAGGTTGAGAACAGCTGCCTAAAGAGCTTTGCGCCCACTGTGAGGCTCTTATATTAGAAGCAAGATATTTCAAATTCCTTCCAGTTTCATTAGCGTCTTCAGAGCCAAGCACTACAGGCTCAGAGCTCAGACTCTTGGAAGCAGCTGTGACACTTGGCAAGTCCAAAAAGAAAAAAGAAAAAACACAACACAGAGCAAGTGTGTTTCAGGCTTTATTGGAGATGAGACAGGCCTGGAGGAGCCCCGCCACCAGGGAACTTGAAACAGTATTGACCTGTGGGATAATTCTAGGGAGCAGAGTGCAGGGCAGACATCAAATCACAGAAGAGGACTGTGTGGTCGGTTGGGGCACAAATGAAGAAGGGACATTGACTAAAGGAAGCAGGGAGATAAAGTCTGCATGGGCTTGACTAGGTTAAGAACTGAGGAGGCAAAGCCGGAGAAGGGTGTGGGAAGGAGAAGGAAGTGGGAACAGGGAGGTAGCACTGCAGGAGGCCAGCTGTCCCCAGGGCCTGGAGGACCCCTAGCATAGACAGGCCCCCCTTATAACAGCCAGCATAGCAGGGGTCTACTTGTTACACCAGTGCGCCATTTTTGAGAATATAGGTGTTGGGAGGAAGCGACCGGTCTTCATGTAGGCAGAGATCTTCTTCAGGCCCTGCAGAATGGGAAGAACACAGCAGGAGTTCAGCTGCAGCCCACTAAGATGGGCAGCCCCAAGCCAGGGGCCCCCTTTGTCCTAGCCTCAGGCTGCAACACCATGCAGACTGCTTAGCTCCCAGCCCCCGGCAAAAGGGCTCTTTCATAGCCCCTATTAAAGGGGAGACTGGATCCTGTGTACGTTGTTTTATAGCCACTAAAAATTACAGTATAGGTTCAGAAAACCCACCCACCAATCCTGCAAGGTCAGTTATCAGGGAGGAACCTGAGGTCCCAAGAGGGTGAGCAGCTTTCTTGGCTCACACAGCTAGAGAAAGAGGGCTGGATTCAAGCTGCTCCACATACACTCTCTCCTGTGTGCGCTCTCTTGCTCTCTTGCTTGCTTTCTCCCTCACTCTCTGTCTCTCTCTCTGTTTCTCTCTCTCTCCTCCTCCTCCCTCCCTTCCTACTTTTCTCCCTCCTTCCTCCCTTTAACCTCTCTACTCAGCAGCCCTCCAGAGGAGACCCTGTCCCAATCTCTGCATGAACATGATCCTATTCCTGTGGTCACTCTTTTTAACCTGTATTTACACACGGGGGAGGGATCTACAGGATAAAAGAACTGGAAAAACTTGATTGTATGTGTTTAGGAAGACAGCCAAGCACCCAGTGACTCAGAAAATCGTGCAAGAAAAGGAACATCAAGATGACCGCCCACAGAGAAAGCTGAACAGGATTCTAATCAGCGTCCTGAGAGCAGAATTAACAGCTCTCTATCTGGTGCTCAGTACAATGTTACTGCGCCCTGAATGTCCTCATCTCCCCTGCTAACTCAGGGACCACCTCATGGAACTGTATAATGTGCTATAAACCATACTCCAAGCTGGAGAATACACAGACAATTCCAGGGGGTGTAAAGAGATCCACGACCAAAGAGACACAAGCTGGGCTAAGGGGCCTGTGTTTCTCCATATGCCCACCCTAGAGCCATGTCAGTTACTGCACAGCTCCTGAAGGTACCCAGCCTGGGCCAGAACCAAAGCTTATGAGAGCTGGCCTAGAGAGACTGGAGATTTAGCTCAGTGGTAGGGCGTTTGCCTAGCAAGGCCCTGGGTTCAGCCCTCAGCTCAGGGGAAAGAGAAAGAGTTAATTGATAATGTGCATCCCTTGTTAAGGAATGGGCAAGGTCAATAGACTGCAGGTTAAACAAAATCCTTGGATCAATGTCTCCAATTCCCAAATGTCTGAATGACCCAAGTCTGATGTAGGTGTGGTCCAGGCTGGACTCAGCAGCCCTGGGGAGTGTCGCAAGCATCTCACAGCCTGGCTTTCTACAGCTCTCTGCCTACTAGGTCCCAAGATGGAGGTAGTTTGCATGCCCCCTGGGGCCCAACATGAACCTCATATAGAGGAGGCTGCCAGAGAATAATACCGGAAAGAATTTGACCCCATTTCAGATAGGACCTGTGATGTGAAAGAGGAGACTGGAAGGGAGGAAACCAGAATGGCGCAACAGTAGCTCACACTCACGATAAATGTCCCCAACAGGGTGGGCACACACATGTCCACTCAGTGAGGTACCAACTGAGACCCTGGGCTCTCAATGATCTGCAGATGAGGTCTGGCCTCTTCTCATGTCACCTCGGTCCTGCCTGTCTCAGGCTCCTACTGCCAAGGCCAACATACTATTGTCATGCTCTGCCCTGCCAAGGATCCTAAACAGGAAAATGAGGTTGCAGGGGTAGAGGGGTGAGTGGGGCTGAAGCTTTTTCTTCTGACACAGAGCAGGGACAGTGACCTAATGCTGACCCAGAGACAGATATGGAGCCCAGGGCAGCTGCTGCTGGTACTGAGACCATGAACAAGTGAATACCCTCTACAGTGTCAGATCCCTCATATGTCCGAGGGGATTCAGAATTGCATCTGCATTTGGGGATTTTGAAGTGATAAATGTTGCCCCACATGGGTCTGTAAAGAAAGCTCTAAAAACCCTAATTATTGTCCTTTAGTCTAAGAAATAGAAAAGCATTGTGAAAGAGAGGAAGACTGTTCAAAGGAAGCAGGATCAGGGCATCACCTCAAAGCGGGCCAAGAAGTCCTTCAGGTTGGGGAAGGCATCCAGACATTTGGGCTCAAATAAACGGTACTGGTCAAGAATGTCATAAGCGAGGAAATCCACATAGGTGATCTGCAGGAATTGAGGGTCAGTGAGATAGGATCTAGTAGCCTGGGAAAAATGCAGCTCCTTCCCCCCTCCTCCCTCTCTTTACCTTGTCCCCTGCAAACCATGGCCGCTTGCCCAGGAACTCAGAGTAGAGCTTCATCTTCTCAGGGATGGTCTTCAAGAACTCTGGCTTCTGCTTCTCCTGAGGCAGAAAACAGCTGTCACCACCCTTAGGCTCAGGCTCCCAGCAGAGAGCTTGGGCTCCCAGAACTGTGCAAGAGAAGAGCCACTTTCCCAACAACGGGCCAGGTCTGTGCCTGGGCTTCCAGTTAACACATCACGATTTTATTGGTGGCAGAATTCACGTCAGAAGTGATGGAAAGTCAGACAGGAATTTCACTGTCCTTGAAATCTAAAGTCCAAACCAGGTGCTATGAGTGACACCCAGGGCCTCCTGAGTATCTTGCATGTTCTGGCTCAGAGATCCAGTGGAACCACAGACACAAAGGACATAAAGAGAAGACAGTTATATTAGGTAGGGGTTTGGGGGGCCATGAGAACGGATCACACGTGTGAGGAGCTTGCATCGGTGTTGAGCAGTGACTAATACTGAAAAGGAGAAGGTTAAGCGGTCCTCTGGCTGACCCTGAGCGGCCATTAGGAAGATGTCCTGACTTCTATTGATACCTAAGGCAGAGCTATGGGGAGATGTGTGAGACCAGCGTGCATATATGACCTACTTGCATCATTTGGGGNGAGGAAATCCACATAGGTGATCTGCAGGAATTGAGGGTCAGTGAGATAGGATCTAGTAGCCTGGGAAAAATGCAGCTCCTTCCCCCCTCCTCCCTCTCTTTACCTTGTCCCCTGCAAACCATGGCCGCTTGCCCAGGAACTCAGAGTAGAGCTTCATCTTCTCAGGGATGGTCTTCAAGAACTCTGGCTTCTGCTTCTCCTGAGGCAGAAAACAGCTGTCACCACCCTTAGGCTCAGGCTCCCAGCAGAGAGCTTGGGCTCCCAGAACTGTGCAAGAGAAGAGCCACTTTCCCAACAACGGGCCAGGTCTGTGCCTGGGCTTCCAGTTAACACATCACGATTTTATTGGTGGCAGAATTCACGTCAGAAGTGATGGAAAGTCAGACAGGAATTTCACTGTCCTTGAAATCTAAAGTCCAAACCAGGTGCTATGAGTGACACCCAGGGCCTCCTGAGTATCTTGCATGTTCTGGCTCAGAGATCCAGTGGAACCACAGACACAAAGGACATAAAGAGAAGACAGTTATATTAGGTAGGGGTTTGGGGGGCCATGAGAACGGATCACACGTGTGAGGAGCTTGCATCGGTGTTGAGCAGTGACTAATACTGAAAAGGAGAAGGTTAAGCGGTCCTCTGGCTGACCCTGAGCGGCCATTAGGAAGATGTCCTGACTTCTATTGATACCTAAGGCAGAGCTATGGGGAGATGTGTGAGACCAGCGTGCATATATGACCTACTTGCATCATTTGGGGAGTACACTGTTGCCTGTTGAGGGGGGCTTATTGATGTTAAGGGTCATTCTCAATCACTGTCCATCTTCTTTTTTTGTGATAGGGCTTCTCATTCAATCTGGAGCTCACAGACTGGCTGGAATCATTGGCCAGCAAGCCCCCAGAAATCCTCCTGTTTCTGCCCTAAACCACTACAATTATAAGAGCATGCTGCCACACACAGGCTTTTATGTGGTGCTAAGGGTCTATACTAAAGTCCTCACAGCAAGTACTTTTAACCACCAGGCCATCTTCATATCTTCCAACTTTATCCTGAAGATTCTTATGAACACTGGGTAAGATGACACATGAAATCGACAGGACAGACAATGAAGAGATTTACAGCAACATAATGGACTTAGATCCACTGTTCACCCACAGAATCTCAACCACATCTTGCATGGTTACTCTAGTAACAAGAGTCTCACAATGTCGGTGTGCTATCTCGCTGGGTTATGGGAGTCATTCTGCTGTTAAGAGAGGAGAGCTTGGAGAATCAGTAACAGTTCATTCACTGAAGGAGGAGGCTGCAGTTCTGAATGCAAGCCTTTCAGTCCTGCTGCCAACCCTGTCCACTCCACCACAGGCAACTCACAATGTCAGGGTTGTAACAGAGCCTAACGAACTCCATGCGGGTGTCCATGACCTGGTTCTCCACAATGTCGGCACGAATCCTCTCCTGCTCTGTCTCCCCACCTGCAGCACACACAGNGTCAGGGTTGTAACAGAGCCTAACGAACTCCATGCGGGTGTCCATGACCTGGTTCTCCACAATGTCGGCACGAATCCTCTCCTGCTCTGTCTCCCCACCTGCAGCACACACAGCACAGACTCACCCTTAGCCTCTCACCCCGGTCCAGACAAGGAGATTGTCCCCATGACCCACCCTGCAGCCAGCCCCACTCACACAGGTTGTGCTTGCGGGCAATGTAGCGCAGGATGGCGTTGCTCTGAGTGATCTTGGTTGATCCGTCAATTAAGTAGGGCAGCTGAAGAGACAAGCAGGGACAGTCAGATGGGCTATGGGGACCCTGCATTCCTTCTCTGGGTGAGGACAGACGGGGGGCTGGCACTCAGTGTGCCTGGCACGGGAAACCCTCCACGAGCACAGTGCACACTGAATGGAAGAGCTGGGACAGATGCCGTGAAGAGCTGGGACACAGCCCATCACACTGTGCAGCCTCCAGGAATGGGAGCAGGAGAGCTGAAGCTCTGACCCCAAACCTCGTCAGCCAGACAAGGAGATGAGGTGAGGACGCCAAGCCTTCCCCAAACCTCCCCTTCCCTGCACCTACATTGGGAAAGTCCAGGCCCAGCTTGAACTTCTCATTCAGCCACTGGCTTCGGTCAAAGTCGGGAGCTGTAGACAAGAGGATGTGAAAAGAAGTCAGCCCAGTGCCGACCCCACTCCTGGTATTCGACCAGGAGCAAGAACCCCTGAGGCAGGGGAATGCGCAACCTCCCACAGAGTCACTGCCCAAGATGGAGGAGAGGGATATAAACAAGTGATAAGAAGAAGAGCCTGGACACAATAGGACTCCAGTTCTGCATCCAGTCTGGTTATAAATACAGATGGACCAGGAGTTCCATTCTCAGGGTTTTATATTGCAAAACCAAACTGCACCCTCAAGGAGGTTTCTGGAAGCAGCAGTCTCTAGCTTCAACGGTACGAGGGCTGCAGGTCTGAGGAATGAGGGGCTAGGCATGAGTTAATGGGCATCACTGGGCAAAGGCAAGCAGGTGACTGTCCAGGAGAATGTCATTACCGTCCCCCATGGTGTATGTCTTCTCCTCATAACTTGAGTCTGTGTATTCCAGGAGCAGGCGGATGGGGAGTGTCAGCTGGGAGAGACCAGAGACAGAGGTGAGAAATAGTGGGGACCTTGCTGTATGACTTCATCTTCTCCAATTGAGACCACACACTGCACAAATACAGCCACCATGCAACGTGCATACTTATGCGCGCCTGCACCACCACCCCAACCCCCACCCCCGCCACACACACAGCCTCCCATAAACTCCTGAGCACCAGGAGCTACAGGCAGAAGATTCTAGAGGGAGGGCGAGTGCTGGTACCGCTCTTCTAGAAAGGCCCCGCTGTTAAGAACTTCCTGCTTCATATCCCAGTCCCCTCGCTTACACCACGGACATTCCAGTATCCCAGGATCATAGGCATAGTGCTGGTGGTAGCCTTCTCAAACTAGCTTTAACAGGGTTGATCTGGGCCTTTGGACAAACTGTGAGATTAAGCAGACTCCCAAAGAGGAGGAGGAAGGACAAAGAAGAGGGTCCCGCCCCACTCTGCACCAATCCCAATTCGGCATTCTCCTCCCTCCCTTGTATAGCCAGAGCTACAAATTCTGACCCGGAAGGCAAGAAAGCCACACCCTATCAGAGAGAGGAGGGGTTGATATNCCAGTCCCCTCGCTTACACCACGGACATTCCAGTATCCCAGGATCATAGGCATAGTGCTGGTGGTAGCCTTCTCAAACTAGCTTTAACAGGGTTGATCTGGGCCTTTGGACAAACTGTGAGATTAAGCAGACTCCCAAAGAGGAGGAGGAAGGACAAAGAAGAGGGTCCCGCCCCACTCTGCACCAATCCCAATTCGGCATTCTCCTCCCTCCCTTGTATAGCCAGAGCTACAAATTCTGACCCGGAAGGCAAGAAAGCCACACCCTATCAGAGAGAGGAGGGGTTGATATCCTTAGCAGCCTCTGTCCCAGATTCTGTTCTGTGTACCCTGAAAGCAAAATCTGTTCTCCTGCTCCAAACCCTCTTAGCAACTGCCGCCTTCGCCACCTGCTGGATGCTCCGGAAACTGGCCCTTTCCCTGGAGACTGGCCAGATACCTAAAGAACAAGGTTATTCTTCCCTTGCTTTGCAGAGCTCAGTTTTCAAACTCAGACTGTGGGAATCGTCATTCTGGGAGGATCGACTCTCAGCTTAAGGACAAAACGACACGCCCCCAACTTGAAACCTTAATCTAGCACGTATCCTTGAAGAAAGGGCTCTGCCAGTTGGTTGCACAGCTACCAATTGTTCACACAGACTCCAGTGACAGGAATAGTTGGCAGTCGAAGCGAACTGCAGAAGGATGTTGTTCTGTGTGTTCATTTGTCTTTTGTCTTCTTTGGAGGAAGCAGAGTGCTGTTGCTGGGAGCCAACCTGTCTCTTTTTGTTATGAAAAGTTTTTTTAATAATTAAA
>LOEQ01009483.1:0-39955 GCA_001685075.1 Bramus lutescens
CTCTGTACCTGGACTTCAGAATCTATATAAATCTGAATTCCTCTACTATGAACTGAAATAAAATAACAATTCATAATGAAAATACTATCAGTAGCCGAATGTGACAGATATAAAGTAGCTGATGAATAGCTGAAATGAAAATAAAACACAAATTACTTTAAATAAATTACTCCATGATTACTTTAAATAAATTACTCGATGCTTCTGTTACAGCACCCTTAAAAAAGAATGGAGAAAGAAATTCATTACTTGAAAAAAAATAACATTGTCAACTGATCCAGCACATCTACTCAGTGGTTAAGTTCAAATTTCCTAAAAGAAATCTATCAGGCCAGAATCCACTCGAAACACACACACACAAAATCACCAATGATTTATTCTCTTCTGTCTAAGTAAGATGTACTGTGCACTGCATTGTGCGGGCAGTGCCAGGGGTCAGAAAAATGTTGGAGACAAGGTCCCCACTCTCTAGCAGCTCTTACCCTAGAAGGGAAAGAGAAAGGTGACAAGACCTCAAGGACACACACACACACACACACACACACACACACACCACTGTACCACTAATAAACCAGAAGCAGTTGGAGGTACTTCTTTCACTTCCCATACCTTGAAAATGAAAGACATAAATCATTTCACACAAGTTACAGATCATTCCTGGTACATACGAATAATCATGGCAGCTACCATTATACTATGTAACAAGACCTTATGTGGATTCCCACACATCATAACCCAAGAACCTCTTGAGATAAGCCTCAAACCATGGATAAAAGGAACTTGGCAAAGTTAGCCAACATGTGTGCAGTGCAGGCAACATGTTAGGTCTCAAACCTGGGACAAATGGCTGAGGTGCCCATTAACATATCAAAGTGGACATAGGTCACCAGGTTCTCCCTGCATCACTCAGTCTCCTCTACTGTTACTGGACCCTCCTGGGCTACCACACCCCCTCATCCTAAACTTCTCCAGAGCAGGGACTGGGCTGCCTTTCCCCATATAATTTAGTCATTTTGGTCACCTGCCCATTTTTTGGTCCACCCTTTACCCTCCTGGCCTCTTGCTCTGGCTCTTCCCTCTCCCCTCTCCAACCCCCTCACATGGCTCAGGGCTGTGTCCCCTCTGGATTCTCCCAGATGTCTCTGCCTCTAGCTATGCTCTCCCTTTTATCTACAATAAACTTTCTCCTCCACCATACCTAGGAGCAATCATAGCCTTTTCTTTTTCCTTTATTGTTTTAATTTACCATATTACTTATATCTGTCCAGTGTGAGTCCTTTTAGTTACATCAAATTATTAATACATAGCAAATATAAGTACAAAAGAAGGAAGCAGAGGAAAAGGGTATTTGCTATGATGAACCAGCAACTCTGTTTTCTTACACTTAAGATGCTAAAGACTTTGTATACTTTAATTCTATAACTTAAAAGTGTGTCTATGTGAGTATGTATGTATGTATGTATGTATTTTCCCTTGAGCCCAGAGAATGAGAGTGCATGATTAAACAAAGGGATGTGGAAATTGCCTAACCTTTAAAAACAAAGGGAAACCAAAATAAAACACCAAATAAAAGCTAGATCTTGGAAACGGCTACCAATATGAGAATACAGCATTTATATTACACTGATTTTTGACACGGTTTGGCAACAGTAGCTCAAAAGTTAAACTGTGCTGAGTGAAAAATATAATCAGTCTCTTTTAAAGAATGAAATAAAAAGCTTAAAGAAAACCATGTGTTTGTAGATGGCAACACTGCTAACAATGAGACCAAGGAGCTGTTCCTTTCCTCTTTACATTTCAATTAAGATGTGCTGTTTTGCTTGACAATGTAAGTAAAAATCTGAAATGGAAATCATAGTTCAGTAGCTTTGAACTTCAATTTAACTTTATGAGAGAGCATAAATTTTGCTATAAATCATTATTATTTAAAATTAATGTGAAGTTGGCTACAAACTATTAAATTATTGAACTGACAGAAGGGGACTTTTCAGTCATTTAATATTTTTACAGAAGAAAAAAGAAAAAAAAACAGACTTGTCTAAGAACCAAGATCAAGCAGTTTAGTACACTGCAGAGAGTCTTTAATACCTGACTAAGCATGGATAATATTTTAGTTACATCTTTTATAGTCTTAGGCAGGTAAATCTTCCTAAAATGCTCCTGAGTAGAATTAAGGAGCACAGCAGTGGATCCTTTCCAATTCCTGGCTTTATGCTCTCTGTAGTTTAATCTAATCCACCCCTGCTTTAGTAGCCATTGACCTTCAGGTACAACAAGCAAACAAAATGACTCTAAACAAAAGAAATCTCTAAGCTTCCCTTATCTCTGTCGACACAGTGGTGTCAACAATCCAACCCAGAAATAATGAGTGTGGGCCAGTCACTCCAATTACCAAGGAAACAGGCAATGGGGATGGCTTACTAACAGCGTTTGGGCATGGCTTGTCTGACATACATGAAAATCAGAACAAAATTAATGCCTTGTAATCTGGAATCCAAAAGCCATTTAGGATTGGAACTTAATGACGAAGAAAAACAAAGAGCTTGATTAACCAAGCTATTGAAAGCCAAGGGAAGAAGTTCTGATCCCGAGTACCAGATGTAGCCATCTCTGTGAGACACCAGCTAATTTAAAATAAGCTTTCAGGTCTGCCTGTGTTTTCAATACTTTCTGATAAATATTTTATTCCACACTATACCATGATTCATATGCAGAAGAACATAATGTAACACAGATAGTGAGATACCAAACTACTCCCGAGGAATGGCTCAAATCTACACACCAATATTTACAGGGATGGGAACTGTGCACTGTAATCCAACACAATAAACTGTGTCTGCTACAGATTGTACGACCCTTATTTTTTTTTTTAAAGACACCTCCTACATCTTGGAGCTTCCTCTCTTCTTCCAAAGGAATCTGTTACCATCACATGAAACACCTGTTCTTGGCAAGCATCCACTAGGCATTTCACAGCTTAGGTCTATAGGACACCACTATGTTGAGTTCTCTGGCACACACAGATTTCCTAACTTATAAGATATTTTACATCAGCTGAGTCATTTTATTTTAAGGAATCTTAAAACTACAGTGACTGAGTCTTTTAAGATTCAAAATAAGGTTATATACCCTTCACTGTGATGTTTACCTTAAATATTGTGCCTTGTTCTATTAAATTGTTTTATCAGAATCCAAGTCTTTTGAAAAAAAAGTAACAGAATTTTATTATAAACATTTAACTTAAAAATATTATAATACCTAAATACCACTGCTTATATGTTTATTGAATTTATTGAATATACATCTCCAAAAATTAAAAATAAATTCATTCAGCACACGAAAAAAAGCAGAGCTAACTGCAACTAGTTCAGCAGCTTCATCAGCAACTGAAAGTTACTTACTAAACCTGGCAAAAGGCCTTGCTTAAACTGAAGGTTTTCTGTTTCTTATCTACCTTTCTTTCTTTATGCAAATATCATTAAACTGATTTCTTTTTAGTTTCACTAGTTTTGATGTTAATTCTCAATCACCTCTTTGGAACCTTTATAGTCTGAGCTTCCTTATAAAAGATCTCCTGGTGTGGAAGAAAAGAAAGAGAAAGGAAGGGACAGAGGGAGAAAGGAAGCGAGGGAGGGAGTGAAGGAGGGAAGGAGAGAGGGAGGGAGGAAGGAAGGAAAAATGACATAGGCAACATGTATGTGTCCCTAACAATGGCATTTGTGACTGATACACAGATTTTGTGACACTTACTTGAACTCTGAATCATGTGCCCTTTACATCCCCTTCCAGGAGACCAATGAATAAACTTTAATGGTCTCTGCTACAGATTATTTAAAATGGAGTGTCCATTCACTTTAGTATAATCATGGCCTTATAAGATCTACAGCTCATGATAGTGGCACCGGCTTTTATCATCTCTAGCATTCCCTGCTAAAGGACTTCCTTGGGCTGAACCAAGTGACACAAAGCTGAATTGATTGACCCCTTCCAATAGCCACTCCTTTCATCCTTCTTGCATGTCTTCTCCGATGGGAGCTCCCTTTGCTACTTTTAAAATCTGGAGAGCTGGCAGTCATCACTGGGCCTGCAGCATTTTGTAAGTGTCATATAAACTGTAACACTGTGAAGAAGCCTCATTATCGCCCAAAGAAGTTCTGCAGGCATGTCTTGCAGAGCTGTGGAGTTTTCGTGCATGCTTTCATCATGTCGGGCTGCGCCTGTCACTCATCATCTGTGCACCGACTTGCCACATCCTTTCGAGACTTTTACTATATAAAGAACCTCTTCTGGTCAAGCTCGCTCTCTGCTCTCTCTCACAGCCTGATGGGTACAACAGATGTCAGCTACTTCCAGCAGAGAGGATGCCTCGATCTTGGTTACCAATTTGACAAGAGTTTCCATTTTTTAAGGCATGGCCATGCTGCCTGTCCTTTGCTTTTGAATTTCAAACGTGCCGTTTCTGTCTATAGATTTCCTCCTAGTTCCTTTTCTCTCAGCTCAAGATGTTTCGATTTCTTGAAAGCACTGATCTCTACCTTGAAATGATTCTTAAGTAAGCTGGCTGAGTTTGTAAGCCTTCTTATACCCCATTTTGACTCATTTGTATTCCTGAAAGGTGTAGTATATATCATTTGACTGATAGCTATAGCAATGAGCCTTCCCTCTCAAAGCTAATCAAAGATCTTAGCGACTACAAATGTATCCTGTGCCGTATATCTCAATTCTTCATTAGTGTAAGAGACTACCTAAGTAGGAAACAATAGATTTGTAGCCACTTTTAAGAAAATAAAATTTCTTTACTGTTGGCAGTGTGTATAATTATATATATGGTTTGTATGACATACACAAACCATACCTACTAATAAAATGATTGAGATTTTTATAAATTGTAAGAATTAATAAACACATGCTAAATACCATATATGGTTTCCATTTCAAAATAAAGTTTCTATGTAACATCAACTGTTGTATGTGGCAAAAATATAAACTCACAAATGCTTATCTAATGTAATAAATGAGAACTATCATTACACAGACAATTTATAATAGCAGAAAATTTGAACAATTTTCAAATTGACTTCATATTACATTTTGTATGAAATACACCTAAATGTAAGAACTTTTCTGTCCCATAATTTATAATGACACAAAGTAGCTGAATGAAGAGACAGATGGCATAAGAGGAATGATATAGCAATGATTTGAGATTTATCATTTGTCACTGAGATAACACACCCAAACACTTATACTTCAGTTGGCCATTGCTTTAAGAGCCATGAGTAGCACAGACTCTAAAATATTATCTAAAACTTATAAACCTCATTTTCAATGAGCAATACCATTTGAGCAATGTAAAACATCATTGGAATTCTTCAGCCTAGAAAGTTAGGTGTTTGCTAAAGCCTACACTATTATTCTCTTTAGTTTTATTATTCTCTTTAGATAATTTTCAATAGGCAACATGGCTAAGAAACTATAGAGTTAAACTGATTTAACAGCAGAAAAGGAGAATCACACATTGAAAAGAAATAATCAATATTTACCATTAAGCTTTTAAATTTTCTATTTTCTGCAATGTGAAAAAAGCCATCTCTTGTTAAAATCTTGATGTGTTTTGCTTCATTATTGTACCTGTGGGCAATGAATAACTTATGAATATAAATGTGTTTTTAATCAGTAGAAATCAATAATTACCAGAGGGCATGCCCCAATAACATTATAGGAATTAATTCTGAAGACAAAATATATATTTATGCCAATACAATGGTGACAGCTAATTAACAAACTGTATTTACTAGGTTGGTTGAAGATACAACCAATATTTGAAGTGAGAGAAGATTTGGATTTGACTAATCATTGTGCTTACTTAGTAAGTGCACTTTGAGGGTACAAAAAAAAAGACAAAACCTAGCGATCTGTATTCTTGGAATTTACTAGAAATACACATACATCAAATCAACAAAATAAAATGCTAAGAAATAAATCTATTATGCCAATTAGCAGCCTATAACACCCATTACTGTTTTCCTCACAGATATTTTCTAGTACGAATGAGATAATTGCATGATTTCTACTGCAATTAGAACCTTGGTTTTCTACTTCAGGGTTGTATGTGTCACATGACCTACACTACTATGAACACAGGAAATCTATTTCTACAAAAGCACTTGTCCTACTTACTTAATGCTAATTGCATATTCTCCAGACTCCTTGGTCCTGTGCCTCACAAGGTAAGTACTATTCACCCTGTTAATAAGTTCAGTCTCTGCCTGCAATCTTTCCATTGGTCCAGCATACCTGGAAAAATACGGGAAGATAAAAAGTTGGAAAAATGTATCTGAAAAGAGAGGCTAAATATAAGTATATGTCATGGTTTTAATTACATTTATTTAAATGATAATTCAGAAAATCTCTTTAATATGCTAAACACATCAGCAAAAGGAAGAGTGCCTAAAGACCCAGCAATAACCAGTAAGTATCAAATAAACACAGGGGACTAAAACAAAGGAAGAATCAGAAGGTATTAGATCAGAAAGACTGGTTAGGACAGCTGTGGGAAGTGTAGGAATAAATAGGAAGAAGACTATGGGAGGCATGGCCCTGCATAAGAGACAGAGAGACAGACAGACAGACAGACAGACAGACAGACAGACACACACACACACACAAACTCACCTTTCCTATGTATATTATCAAATCTCTTTTGACAATTTTTTTAAAAAGACTCTGGTGTAATTTAAACTATTTTAAAATAATTACTATTTGGATGTGAGATAAATTATATTAGTAAATAATCTGACAAATTTCTAAAGAAACAAGCAGTAATGAAGGAACTATTTACAAAAACAGATATTTTTGAAAACCAGATTTCAAGTTTCCCTAGATTATATGGGCCTTAAACACAGCCAAAGTCCATTAAAATAATAACCATTATAGTGAAATACCAAAACTCTGGGCTAAATTATTTTTGTATGACCCCTTGTATCAAATGTAATCATGCCAGATAGTGTCAAGGAATATCAAAGATCTAGAGCAATTGAAATTAAAAGGTAACTACATTTGGGTTGGTTCTTCTCAAGTTATTCATGAATAATATTCCAGAAAATTATCTGACTCACATGTTGAATCATAAACTCAGTATAAACATCTGCCTTTAATCTACACCATTTATTTAAAATGTACACAGAAGACATTTAAGAAATGTTTGTGGAGTCTGGTGCAGGCAATCAGGCACCAATTGTAAAAGGGAGTTAATGGCATTTTGTACCAATGGCATATTTTTAAGGCGGTTATGATAACCTATGACCTATTAGGATCTAATACAGTCTGCTTCATGCTTACCTCGTGAGCCTTATCTCTTCCAATCCCTGCATCTCTATTCTCCAGCCTTCTGTATCTAGGGATTGTCTGTTTTCTTCTGACTGTGCAAACACACACTTCTTTCGACACAACTGATCTTGTCATTCAGGTTTAGAGAGTCATCCTGTCTGTCTGTCTAAAGAGTTGTCCTGCACATGCAACTCTCATTCCATCATTCTGGTTACCGCATCCTTATTGCCCTGGCTAGCACCACAGATTAATTAATATATGTGTATATATATAAGCATATGTATATATACAATTTGTGCTAATATAATTAAAATACAGTTTAAAAAGGTAATCTGTACTACAATGAAAAGCAGCAGTCCATCATATGAGCATTCTACTCCAAGTCCTGGACCAAATACTTACACTGTTTTTTCCCTGTTTCTATATAGATATTTTAAGTAATTGTGTTTCTACTAAAATTCATTAACTCAGAACTCTAAGCATAAGGAAGGAAAGCCATTTTTCTCCTGACATATGCCTACTCTGTGATAGATTATTGTCTTTCTATAACTTCTGTGAACTTAAGCCATCGTCGGGGCCCATTTTGAGCAGCGTAATAAGTTAAAAAAATGTTTGATTGTAAAAAGGTAAGCACAAAAGTTTGTTGGTTTAGGCTGTTTTCTATACATTACAGTTCTTTCCAAATTTTTGACATAAACTCCCTGACAATACATTTTCAATGTTATATACTCTACTTGCAACATTCTCAGTCTTAACCCAATGGCTCTGAGTCCCTGACTCTCTTAAACTAACTGATTCTTCCTGCCCTCTGAGCCTGCTGCTCCATTCCTGGATACTGCATATTCCTTTGCGTGAATTAAAAATTCATCCTTAGGTTTCCTATGAATAGAGTCTGGAATGCAATACTCTGAAGCCAAGCATTTATGGAAAAATTTCATTTTAATCCATTTTACACTTAATTCGTAACTTGGTTGGGACAAAATTCCAAGTGAGAAATGATTTTGCCTCTTAAATATTAAATGGCATTAGATTGTTACCTTTTGGCTTCCAATTAATTTCCCTCTAATTTCTGACTCATGGGATGTGCCCTGATATGTGTCTTCCCTTGAAAACTTTTGGGTTCTTTGTTTCCTATAGGAGAAAATGTTGATGATAAAGTACTTTCTTATGCTTTCCGCAGCATCTCCAAATTGTAGACATGGCATTCAGCTCTGGAAACTTTGTATTATTTCTTAAGTAACTGATGCCCTTAAGCATTTTTTTCTTTCTTTTTGGAGTTCTTATAAGTTGAGTACTAGCAAGAATTCATGCTAATTATCTAATTTTTAAAATATTTCTTGCATATTACCTTTTTTCTTTGATGTTTCTGAAATTCTTTCAATGTTTTCCCAAGCTCTTATGCCACTCAATTTAGAAAAGCTTCCTATTTTCAAATCATCCCTTTCATAAAACACTTCTCATACACTTAATCCAAGGTTTTCCTCAAATGTCTGGTTTCTCTTCTTCATTAGTAAATACACAGGAAGCTGAATCTAGGAACGACTGAGGCCCTGTGTGTGCAGGTCCAAAAGTACACTACTGTGTAGAAGTCTGCCAATTTGGCAAAAATTTGATAATTGGACTGGGAAACATCCAAATGTTAGGGGGTTGGATTTTTTTTTTACTGAGTTTTTAGAGTTCTCTACACTCATTTCTGCATTGCAGGAAGGGGCACAGCACATGAGAAACTGCTCTTGTGTCACATCTAAGCTATATGAAGGAAATAGGGTTCTCACCTTTGATATGAAGACTTTGCTTAATATAAGTGGTTTTCAGGATGGCATCTCCCAACCTCTGTTAGACCTGGCTTTTCCAAGTCAAAACCCTGTGTGGTTCTGTTTTCCCATATAATACACCTACCAACACAGTCTCCTGGCAGTGTTAAAAGGCAGGTAATTTGACACCGGGAAAAAGCAACAGGGGCCTTGGTATCTACCACATCCCAACTTTCAAGGAGCTCCCCTGTCTTCAACTTCAGACTTAACCCAGCATTTCAAACATTTCATGCATAAAGCATGGGGTATTGAAGAGAGTCTTGCTGATTTTCTATTTTCTTTCATGGTTTATAGAAGCAATGTTTACTTGACTGGATCAACCTTCTTTTCAGATGGAAATAATTAACAGAGAATATAAATGGATGCTGTTGTGTCTCATATTCTTAAAATTCTAAGTTTTCATAAGTAATTGATAATTATTCCCAAGTTGAAGACATTTCACATGAAACCATCTACTTAATTCTTTTTTTTTTTTTAAGAGAACCTACTCTGGCAAGTTGCCATCTGATCCCCACGCCCCCACACACAATGAAGGGAACATTTTAAAAAAAATATTTATTTATTATGTATACAGTGTTCTGCCTGCAGGCCAGAAGAGGGTAACAGACCCCATTACAGATGGTTGTGAGCCACCATGTGGTTGCTGGGAATTGAACTCTGGACCTTTGGAAGAGCACGCAATGCTCTTAACCTCTGAGCCCCCATCTACTTAATTCTAATGAACTATCTAGGTTGCTCAAGAGGAAGAAAATGTAATTTAAAGCTTTTACTATGAAACATCTTTACTAATTCCTATATTTAAGTTATTTCCTTTGTCTTGGCACCTTGACTTTTTTTTTTAATCATTAGGAGTGTTGTTATTTTACCTGGTTATACTTCCAATAGAATTTTACATATTGTAAGAGTACATTTTAAAAAAGGAAATCTATGTACAAACCTTCCCACCCTCTTGTGTCTAGACAGTTCTCAGGTAACTGCCTGAGTTATCTAATAAAATCCATGTAGTTGGACACATTAGTATTTATCTCTAAAATGATCAACCTTTTAACCATAAAATCTAGTTGTATGAAAAATTATTTCTGTCATAAATATGCTTTTAGATTCCACAGTAACAAAATCTGGAAATTGTCCTCAGCGATGTGAAAATGTATCAAAGATTCCCAATTTGATCAAATTTCTTTAGCAAGCTCCGTGCTGAAGCCAAGAAGAGTACAGCAGAAACTGAAGACAATGGCAACGGAGGCAAACGGAAGTGCTGAGGGTCAACGAGAGGCTTGAGGGTAACGCCACACACTGAAACGTTTCCTGGCCCTTTTTACAAATTCCTTATACAACCAAGTAATCAGAAATCGATATACATCATATATATTACATATTTAGGAGCTACCCACATTTGCATACTGAACTAGTGCAATATAGCCTCAAGATACTACATCCATATATACGGACATATGATCATATCTGGGAGCAGAAACAAGTATCAGGGAAAAGAAAATAGATTCATTCATCTTCAGAAAAGTCAAACACAAATCCAGGGAAACACATACAACCCAGTAAAAGCTCAGGTTTTGTATTTTGATATTTTGATAGCAAGGTACAAAGGATACCACCTAGACTCTTGCGGCTACCTCAAACTGGTGCCATGGCCTTCATCTTTTTCTCCTTCAATAATAATAATGATAATAATATCTTCCACATAGGAATTTGGGGCAAATTTTTGTTATAGGAATAGAAATGTGAAATGGTTTACACTATCATATACAACGTGAAATAAAATACTTAAAGTGGAAAGTGCTTATAAAACACTCTACATATATTACTTATTATGACATAATGAAGTCTCAGCTATTCTGCTTTTTACATGAAGATTTTTTTAATTAATTAATTAATTTTACGTCCTGGTTATGGTTTCCCCTCCCTCCTCTCCTCCCTACATGTAGTTTTAAAGTTGAAAATACCTGAAAAATGACAACCATTGCCATCTTTGATTCTGCTGCCAGCAAGCTCCATCTATACCTGTTACATGGGTGTTTTCTCCTAGCTCGAACATTCCCTCCAGGAGGGGGGAGAGGGGCTCATGAGGCTCATGAGGTAAACTGAAGGTCACATTTCTGGGAGAACAGAATCCTGGAATTTTCTCAAGGGCCCCTTTCTACCAGTCTAAGTGGGAGTACACAGATGCTGGGCCAGGGAGACTGGATAGCTGAACTGCAGAGAAGAAATTACTAGACTGTTAAAGATGGCCCAGGGTTGGCACTTTTGTAAGTGTTCATCCTCGTTCCTTGAGAACCCTGTCTGAAATGCCAGTAAAAAAAAAAAAAAACAAAAAAACAAAACAAAAAAAAAAAAACACATCCTTAGGTCACCGAGACAGACACTGGCATAATAATTCCTCTGGCCTGCTACAGCCTCCTTCTCTGCGACGAGCTAACAGACGTGTCTGTACATCTTCCCAGGTAAAGACTGTCACACAGGACCCAAATCAAACATAGGCACATCTTATTCCCCATTCTACACTAGAAAGCACAATTTTAGAAACTATCCTTTTGAGGTGATTCTTAGTATTAGATAATCGGTATTATTCTTCTCTGCTTCCTGAGATTTATCTTTCCAAAATATGAGATACATCAGGATGTATCCCGTTTCTTTCTATGGCTGTTATAGACATTTATGCTCACATGCATTCACATGTACACACACAGAGACATCACTATTCAATCATGATACAGATCGGCCGGGAATATGCAAATTCATCATGGTGTTTTGTTTCACATGAAAACCTTTAGCAAGGACAAATGGAAATGGAGCACAGTTTACAATCACACATTTAAGGTGTCCTTGAGCTAGGAGTATGGTATTTCAACTTAGTAATATAAACATTTTTAATGCTTACCAGGGTTGGCAAGAATAATCTACTGGTTTAGGTACCTAGGACATAAAAAGGCAAAAATAGATTAAATTTACTTAAGGGTAGCTTTCAGAAATCAATCATTCATTCATTTCAGCTGACTCAGCTCTATAAAACCCTTAAGTAGCACAGTCCTGGAACTATTCGCTAGCTAGTTTACACAGAATGAGTCATAGCATATGTCAGATGAGTAGAAAATTATTCATTTTGCTTTATTTCATTCTTTCATGCATTTTTCTACTATGCCTTCAAGGGAAGAGATAGAATAATATGAATTAGAAACTTTCAATATTCACTACAAGACAGTTTAATCAAACATAAAAAAATAAAATGAAAATGTTATTAAGGAAGGCAAATAGCACTTCCCTTCCCCAAGATGAAAAAAAAGATGTGAAATAAACAATACACACTGGATTTAGATGCTATTTTGCACAAATTTTGAACTCTGCTTTAAAAATCTTCCAACAAAGAAACATTTCATTCATTAAAATACCATAGAAAACATCCACACCTTACTTTTTTCATATAGAGACTTGCACAGGTGAAAATATTACATTTTATGTACAAATAAAGCAAGCATCTTATAGCTGTTGATGACGACTAGAAAATGAAAAAGCCAAAGAACGTATACCAGTAATCAGAAAATAACCAACAAATCACATGCCACAGAAAGGGTGGCTATTTCCAAGCTACTGAGGAAAAAGTAGGCTATAGATAGTCTGTTTTGAGTTTTAAAAACCTTCATGAATCAGTAAGTCCTTGACAGACACAGCCCATGATGTCCCTGGGTCTTTTACAGTGCAGGGAGGCTGGGAAGAGGGAAGAGATAAACAGGTAAGAACTCCCACACATTCTGCCTGCGGTCTCTCCTTTGGCTGGAAAAGGATGGATATCCAAGAAGTAAAGAGTCACACATAATTTTACATCAGACAAACAACTGAGGCCATTCCAACCCACAGCTGCCTAGAGGAGCCTTGGTTCTTCCGCAGGTATGTTCTGCTATGTGGATCCTTGACCACTGTTCCATTTTGCTTTCTGCGGCTGCAATAAAACACTAACCAAAAGCCACTAAGGGGACGAATGCATATTTAACTTGTATGTCCACATTATAATTCATCACTTTCGGAAGTCGAAGTAGAAGCTCAAGGCAGAAGCTTGAAGCAGAAGCCAAGGCTAGCTTGCTCTCTGGCTCATTCTTAGGTATCTTTTTTTTTTNTTTAAATACAGCCCAGACACACTTGCCTAGGGATAGTGCAGCCTACTGAGGGCTGGGCCCTCTTATCAATCAAGACAATCTCACACACAGGAGCACAGGACAATCTTATAGGAGCAATTTCTTACTGATGGTCTCTCTTCCCAGATCACTATAGGTAGTATCATATTGGCAATTAAAAACTAAACAGAAATATAACCATCTCAAATCCCTATAACTAGGACAGGATGCTACATTTTCCCATCTCTCATGCTCTTCCTAACTTCTCTTTAGTATACTTCAAGACTTTGTTTAACAAACACTTTATTGTGTCACACTTAAGGCTGTCGATCACTTCTGGACACCTTTCATTTTTCAAAACTTTTATTTGCTTATTTATTTTTTAAATACCAATCCCAGATCCCCCTCCTTCCTCTCTACCACCTGACCCCCTTTTATCCTTTAAGTAAGTGCTTCCTATAGTCCTCTAATGTCATTTTCAGCCCTCACCATAGATGTCTTACATTGTTAAATTTCTACTATGGACAAGTAAAGATTCTAGATAACTTATTGGGAATGTGTGTATGTATGGCACATCCTTCCTACCCAGAAGTGCACTTTTTAAAATTAGATGGGCCACTTAGAAATGAACTTTCTCAGTGTTTTTTCCTCAGTAAAACTAGGAAGCCGGTGTTAAATTTCTAAATCGACAGTGATTTTCTTGCAAAACTTTGAACATACTAATTTTTTGTTTCAGATATCACATTTTCATGTTTTAGAATCTCCATCCAGTTCTTTTGTAACCGTTTCAAGTTCTATGCTGAGAAGCCCAATCTATTCATTCATTATGAACACATTTCCCTTTGTGTTCTGAACATGGTTAAGAGAGTTGATTTCTGAGTGTGGTTTATGTTCCTCTGCTTTTTTATGTGTCGATGTTGTAAATACTAGGTTATCATTCAAGCTGCAGGTGTCTCTTGTCTCAAAGCAGGAAGTTAACCTAGTTAAATTATAACTTTAGATTGTCTCCAGTGGTAAGCAGTTGAGGATTTCTCTTTTAACTTCTTTTTGCCCAAGGGATTCACTGGCTTCACTACTCAATCAAAGATTTTGAGTTTGTACACAGAACTTGAGGTTTCTCCTTTCCAGAACTCCATCCTCTCTAATGTTTTCTCCCATCATATACTATGGTGCTTCAACCTCCATACTCCAGTTCCTCAAGGCAGAGAACTATACGGCTCCTATCTGAAGTTTGGCTATGCAGAATGCTATAACCCTATGCCCGTATTCAAACCAGGAAACTCAACAGCACGCCCATTTACACATGTCAATCTTTTTGCTAATTAGCTGCCTCAGACAGCTTTCATTACTGTTTAGTAGTTAATGCTTTTTTTCATTAAATTGGTTACCTGTGAACTAGCAAGATGGAAGATCGCCCCTGACTATCAATAGACACGTGTAGCTTCCATTACCACTGCTGTCAGTGTGGAATCCAATTGCCCATGCTGTTCACAGGCATTTGTCTTTTCTCGCAGGTTGGACTTAATGCCATCTTTAATATACTGAAGTTTCATTAAAATACAGCTAGCTGTTGATTAATTTCAATTACTCATCTTTATTTTTAAAATTAGTTCTATCACAAATTCTGGAAAGTTCTTGGTCATGACTTATTTGAATATTGCTTTTTTGCAATTATCTTTAATCTCTTCTATTTGATACATTTCAATCTTATTTCATTCTCTCTTACAGTTTCCATTGCCTAATCTCTCTGAACTCATTTTAGAAACTTCTTCAGATTTCTCTTCCAATTTTCTACTCACCCATGTCTGAGAAGCCATCTAATGCACCCATTAAGGCCTTCACTTCAATTATTATATCTGAGTCTCTTATTGAGAAGCCCAGACAATCATATAGTGTTGTAATCTCCTTTTATCTCCTTTTTAGTTACATCAAATATAGAATTCATTATTTAAGTATCTTATCCTGTATTTGCTTCATGAATCTAACTCTACATTTTGTGTCTGCTAACCTTAGCCTAAGGTGGTCTGTTTCCTTGTCGATTAGATGATTCCAAATTTATGTTCCCTGGAACGTTATCTGTAACAGACCATAGGGAGCTGCTATCTGTGAAGAGGTTAAAACCGATAGAATATGTATTTTTACTTGGGGACCAATAGATGTGGAGCCATTTTAAATTATATTTCTTATTAAGGATGATTTAGGTCATAGGACAGTTTGAATTCTGGCCCTACACATAGATGACTTCTACGCTGAAGTTTAAGAATCTTTAAGGGATTAGTGTCTCATACTTGCTATCCCCCAGGCATACCTTGCTTTTCCTTTATCTATCCCAGAGTGAAGACCAACAGAAGTATCTCTTTTGTCAGGTGGCGTTTTACTGGAACATGCCCTGACAACTGCCAGATTCACATTCATCCAACTATGCACGGTGTTATAGCCCCGCCTCTGTCTCCAGTCTCTCTGCTGTCATAAATTAACGATCTCACTTATGTACAGCTACTAGGGGCCCACCCTGGAGGGGCCCACTAGAATGTCTCAAAACTTTTGAAGATACAGGAATGATACACTGAGATAAATTTTCAGCTCAGAATGGAATTCACAGCACTACTCAGAGATTTCTGATAATCAACATATACAAAAGGATGCAGTTTTTAAGTTTTCAAGCTCATGCAAGGCTTTCCCCTCTTTAATCTGTCTACTTTCTTTCATTCAGCTTGCCCTATAGCTAAAAAAAAAGTATATAATTTCATGTCATAAGTAGTTCACTTTAGTAGCCACCTGTTAACTTGAAGCTATAGAAGCATTCATATTTACCTGGTGGTTTTGCTCCTGGTTATGTATGAGTGTACTACTCAAGTATCTTCAAATATCTGAGTATTGTTTTCCTTCTAGGCAGTTACAGCAGATTCTATAAACTGATTTCATTCACTAATTACCTATGTGCATTGAGGCATCCACATTTGCTGTTTTATCCTGGTCACATCCGTTCAACAAATTTAAATGTGTTTTTACGCCAGGCTATCTTTAAAACAAAATTTCTAAAACTCATACAAGATGTAAACAGAAAATAGTGCTTTGTATATCAAATGCTTATTCAGGTTCCCAAATGTCTGAATATTAAAAATCTCTTGCCATTAACTGTTATGTAAATATTGTTGCTTATGTTTGTACCTGTGAGAATGAACCTATCTATCATAAGAAATAGAACAGCAAATCCTTTTTTTAAAATTCTCTTTCCTTTTCAAAAATAATTAAACTTGGATAAATGGTATAAGATTACATCCTTAAATTAAAGGTGACAGATATTACACTTGCAATATCAAAAAGAATATGCAGTTGAGAAATACAAAATATAACAAGAAAGTTTATTTGAGAATTTTGAGGGCATTTTCCTCTCAAGTAATCATATGCATCATGTTAATGAAGAAATTTCATTACTTTGCATTCACAAACTTTAAGATTGTGGGGGAAATTATGACGTTAAAATAACTCCACCCCATATAGAAATGAATCAATAACACACAGCATGAGAAAATGCATTTACATGATATTCACCCATATTTTTGAATAATAGTCATTCATTTCCCTTTTATCCAGAAAATTTCATTATGATATTAAATAAATTGAAAGAACATTCTGAAGCACAGACAGTGTAGCCAGAGCCCTGGTTGAAGAATTTGTGAACTTTTTACTCTCTATCATCCCTTTAAAGACACCAGCTACAATGTAAGTATTTCTTGTGCCTCAAGTGACCAGAAATAAGTTAGACTATACCTGATGCCCAGGGAAAAGAAAACCTTGCCCAGCACTTCCACTCTGTGACCTTGGGTTACTTCTCCTAGGAACCTTTAAATGTTTTTGTAAATTCTGCTATATTCTCATCCTGCATATCTTTTCTTAACATTTGAAATACTTTTTGGCACAGATTAAAGTATAATCTATGGGGTTATATTCATGCAAGACATGCCCTATTAAAATATCGATAAAACTGTTGAGAATCTAGGCAGTCACTATCCTTTGCACCTTCTTTCACAGTTAATCACAGCATCAAAGCAAAATAAGATGAGAAGGAAGTTAAATATAAGAACTTACACATGGAGATGGTTTGACAGCATCACTTGGGAAAAATCCAACCTCTCCTGAAGCTAAATTTCGTCCCTAAATTGGAAAAAGAAAATACTGCTGAGAGCAAAATGATAATGTCATGTTGTTGTTTATACAGTGTTGTTCAACTTGGGATCCTCGGGTTATTTACATATTGTATTTAGGACTCATCATTAACTCATGGTCCTGGAAGAGGAAGCAATAGCAGATACATTTTGCTCATCACTGTTGAATTTTCCATGTGGTTTCAGGTTATGGTTATAAAACAATCCACTCACTTGTCAACAAACCATTCAACTATGAGACCTTAATATCTCTCAATCTTATATGCAAAGGAAGCCTAATAAGGTTTGGCAATTACAAAATTATTACTGCATTTAATATAGTGATCTGAGTTTTTATTAATTCTTGCAATAGTCTTTTATTGTAGATTCACTTACTACCCTCAGTTTTGCAGAAGAGAGAAGTGAGGCATAGAGAAAGCAGAGGATTTCCCTGCAGTCATAGTGATAATAGATACCAGATGCAGAATTCAAATTAAGGAGTTCTAACTTCAGCTCCATACAACCTCTCTGTGCAAGGATAAGGCTCACCAAAGAGAATGCTGAAAAACAAAACCAGAAAGGTAGCTGGAGCCCCTCTATGACATTTAAATTTTATCGCTGATGATGCTATTGTGCCAAAGGTCTTATGTACTTTTAAACTCAATCAACAAGAAAAATTGCTCCTGAATTTGAAGATGAAAATGACTTTAGGGAATTGGTACCATGGTATGAGGAGAGAAACTGGAGGAGGAAGCATGGGCATTAAAAAACACTACCACTTGTGGAACTTACCTGTGAACTAGATTTGAGCAGATAATACAAGAAGAATTAAAGACTAGGACTTAGGTCAGTTATTAGTGCAGGAACTAATCAGATCACTCATTCAAACAGGTCACATTGAATCATACAGAGAAAGATCTGGGTAACACAGAAAGAGAACTGTGATGGGAGACAATGTAGAAAGAAGACAGAAGTAGGTACTAGTGAATGAGCAAGGAGGAAGAAGTCTTTAGGAAGGAAGATTCATAAACTAGGGAGGGATGGCAGCATTGTAATTAAGACTGGAATGAAGTGCTTCTTTCTTTATCTATATTTACTGAGTCTTTGATGGAACTTTAATGGGAGCCTGACACAAAAGAGCAAGTAATAATAATGTTGTTTGGTAATATCATCACCTAGACTTTTATATATGAGTACACCACAATGCTGAAACCAAGGACACCCTCACACAACTCAGAAGAAAAACTAGAGTGTAACATTTCTCAGAGAAATAAAAACAATGTGTTTGGAATTGAACTAAAAGAAATATACACTGCAGGGAAAAGGGCAGAGCTTTATAACTACCTTTTCTAAGCCATATTAGTCAACTTCCATTCTTTACTAGATCAACACAAAAGGTCTCAATCTACAGAATTCAGGACAAAGAAGAAGCAGGGTTTTTTTGTAAGAGTAAATGATGGCCAATATCCTACCACACACTTCTTCAGCACAAAACTAAAATAGGGTCTCTTTATACTTATAGTCTGCTCCTTCTCCAGTGCTAGTATGACCAGCTCACTCATCTCTTATATAAAGCATTCTTCAAGTTATATATCCACATTAGATCTATCTATGAGGGTTTTACTAACCTTGATGGAAGACATATATCTGAATTTTATTCTTTTATTCTTATATGAGCATTTTATTCTGGGTCAAACAATCAGTTCATCATCTAGTTTATGTCTATTATAAATGCCAGACATAGTGAATAATCTGTTAGGTATTTTCCTATCTGATATTTGTTCTGCAAGTTCATTAACATGTTCAAGGTCAACCTGAAAACATTACTGTTTCATATTTTGTGTATGCTATCTTTGTATGCATTTATTCTGCAGGGAATCTTGCATCGTGTGATGGGACTTTTGTAAATTTAACATTACAGGTCTGAGTCTTTTTATGAAATACTTTCTTTGGAAAGGACCTGAGAAAATAGGTCATAAATTGCATATGGTAAGAATAGAGACAACTTTATGACCCATTAAATAAATTAAAGCACACACAGAGAAAATATTAAATTATGCTAATAATGCCCTTTTTCTGAAAAGCAGACTGCTTTCTGTAGAAAATATATTAAACTAAAGTTATTGATAACTTTTTCTGCTACTCCTGAATAGCACAAATACAAATGCAAAGTCAGGCACTTACTTACTTGTAAGTGACCTTAGGCTTTAACTAGTCCTCGCGTTTCTTCAAAAGACTCTACAGTGGATCATATGAATTTGAACTACTTTACATTTGCCAGTAGAAATAAACCTGTAATCTACCTGTAGGGAGAAACACATTAATGCATGCCAGGATGCCAGAGTGAAGACTGCATTTTTAAAACCACAGACAAGAAAGGCTTAACATGACGGAGGATGTCCTCCAAAAATCTTAATCGTAAATTGCTTGGCTTCTAACTTTGTGGAAAAAAAAAAGAACAAATTGCTTTAAGAAAAATATGATAACTCTTCCCTGTGGCTCATTTATCCCTCTAATACTCTCTGGATCAGAGCATTAATGCACTCCTGAAAGAGCTCGGGATGATTTGAAACAGATTTGGAAAGCCAAATGTAAAAAGGCTATATTCATGGTTATTCATGAAAGGTGGGAAATTCTCCCCATTACAGTGCCCTAAACACTCAGAATATATGCATGGCAGTGCTGTGTGAGATTAGCGAGCAGTTTATCTCACATGACTAGTCGCCAGAGCAACTTCCACCCTGCCCAGTTATGTCTCCACTATCAGAAATAAATGGCTTGGCCACTAAGGAGGGGAGAACATAGAGCAAGGCCATGAATTATTGGAATATAGATGAATAACCATAGGAATTAGTTTATTGGTTGACAGGTAGGTAGCTATTAAGTAGACTGAACAGGCAAAGAGAATAGATGGGAACACTTTTTTTTAAATCATTCTGATGAGCTTTGTAAAGACAAGTAATAAAACAAATGGTCCAATATTGGGGGGTGACCAGTAAGAACAGTCTGAAATGGGCATTTATTAAAGAATGATTCATAGTTACAGCTGTGGCTGTATTGTAAATGTCCCATTCTGTGAGACACATGTACCTGCTAGTTCTAAGAATGCATTTAGAGGGAGTATCACAGGAAAGGAGCACCAGGATAGCCTGCTCTGTTTCTTGGTCTGCTATAAAAAGTTGTGCAACCACAGGCAAGTCACAGAGGTAAGCAATAATAATGACAAGATCACCCATCAGGTTGTTTCAAGGGTGGAGGAATTAATATGTATGGAAGTCTTTTGAAAATTCTGAGTAGTCATTTTCTCTTTCATTCATAATATTGTTTTCCAATTATTCTTAAATTATTCTTTTAAAATTTTACTGCAAATTGACCAGTCACCTGCTATTAAATAAAAATGCCTAAATCTATACATAACTCCATCATTCCCCTTGCATCCAGACAAATGGACTGCCACAAATAACATGGACTTTCATTATCACTTTCATTTCAATGGGCAAACTACATTCTGGAGAGTCCATTGCCTTACACATAGGTTTTCCTTTAAGCAAACATAATCATTCCTCACTTCCTACCTCCTAAACAGGAAGGAAGGTAGCTATTTTCCTGCCAATGAACACTGACAGTCGTCAAACACCATTGTGTATAGTTAAGTACTGAACAGTTACAGTGAAGAATCCCAAAATCTACAAGTACACACAAAAAAGAATGAAACAAAACAAAAGCTGCTTACCTTGTGATTCCAGGTTGAAAAGGGTAGAATATTTAAACTTGGCTAGTGTATGAATTCTAAAAGCTCATGCAGTGGAACAAAGGCTTAAAATTGCTATTTCTGGCGTTGTTCACTTCTACATAAGGAGCAATTCTGACTTACAGCTCTGTGCAACTTTGCCAAACTTCATCCTTGGGCCCCACCTTTGAAATCATACTTGATTTTTGTTTATATAGGCTGACCATTGGGTCGAGTCATAACAATATTTGACAAAATCCACAATTACATTCAATATATTTTCTAATTCAGATAAAACTGTTTCTCTTTGCTCCATATCTGGAATTTTAGTTGATAGAAGTGGAAAAAAAGAATCACTTAAAATCAAAAGTTGTAAAATGCATACTAAGGGAAAAATTACTAAAAAGTCAGAAGCTATATTTCGATAACTGTTAGATGTGAGGTAAGTATAATAGTGGAATATTCTCCCTGATATATTTAAGAAATGTCTATAGCAAGGTCTCTATTTCAGGGCTAAGCTAGCTGGGTGGCCAGAATGAATAAGCGACCTGGCTCTCCTTGCTACAGATTGGCGCCCCCTACATTTCTCTAACAAGAAAGGGTGCTTTGGTTATGGTTACTTGTATCTTGAGGTTTTCCTCTCAGCTCTTACTGGGTAAGATGTACAAAATGCATCTCACAGCATTTTCTCACAGCAGGTTTTTTTTATGCTGGTGAAATAAACAAGAAGCTTCATTGGTGGAAGAAAAATATCCAGCAAGCTAAATCCAGTCAGCACATAGGTGAGCCAGATTGCGAGCAGTTGCTCAACACAAACCCTGCAAAAAGGGCAAGGTTCAGCTTCGTTTTAGAAAACATCCTACTTGGTGAAAAGCTGTGTAACCTCCATCCCCTCAAATTATTCCAGGCTCAAAAAGACCCAAAGAAATGTTTTTTCTAATCATGGTCAACAACAAGTATGATTTTTTAAAATTCTAATCAGAAGTAAGCACAAAGGGAATGATCTAAGTATTAGCTTTATGTGATAAATGTTCATGAAACATTAGGCATTTTAAAAGGAATTATTTTCTCCTGGGAGCAGATTCAGCACTTTGAGGAAAAGTGCACAATGCACTGGGCTAGGCACGTGGGGAATATAAATGAAAAGACATGGCCACTTCAAAGATCATTTGATAATGCCATTTTGCCAATTAACTCTTTACCTCTGTTATATTTTCATAGATTTTGACGGGCTTTTACATCACAGCAAACTCATGAAGTAATAGTTTGCTGTGATCAAGGCATCTAGAGCCTGGTGTTCTGTTTCTGCCCTTCTGATCGTGAGTCACTCAACCATTTTCAGTTTCAATATTCTCTTCCATAAAGCAGAGAATTGACCCAAGGATTCCCAAGGTTTCCAGTATGAGTCAAATGCTATATTTAGGCGACCTCAATGAGTTCTATAGTTTTCCAGTTTGTTATTGTTGTCCCCCACGACAGAATTTGTATCCAAAATTTGTTCATCAGGGATGGTAGGGATCAGTAATTTAACCTGGCAGCATTTACTAAGAGAAGTTAAGGATTTCCTCCAATTTTTATTTGGACTCAGTATGAAGTCGTCAAGCATATGGAATTGGCCTGTTAAGATTTAGATATGATCACTGATTCTTCAGGAATTTAAATCATAACTAAAATTCAATAAGTTACAAATTCATAAATCATTTGGTCCAACATCTTAAGGGGACGTACATGTTCATGCGCTAGTTAACTATGGTGTGCAATCAACAGCCACCCCAGAGGCAATTCCAGACTGACAGCCCATAGAACATATGTTTTGTTGATATAGTCTTTCAGTAATTGTGCATGAATGTAGCTTACACAGTAGTAACATAACAGAATAAAAGGGTAGCAGAATTTCTCAGAACTTTATGCCTAAAAGTCTCTCTGACTTTCTATTAAGAAGGGACTAACCATCTGAATTTGTATTTAGGTGGTAGCAACCTCCTCAAAGTACAGGATAACCTACACTTTGTCCTGTGCCATATTCAGCAATGCAAGTGGAAATGCAAGAAAGAAAATTAACCAACAGTGTTCATCTCCAGAGTTAACAATTAGGACCTCACCCACTGTATCAGAAGCTTGGGCAATTCCCATAATACAGTCTGTACACTCAGAAACATTCTTGCAAACCCTGCTTATGATCTACTCAATCAAAGCCAGTTGGCAATTACCCAGGGAAAGTGTTTCTTACAAGCCTTTTACTAATGTCTATTATCATCTATAATCATCTCTCCAGGGCCGTCCTGGCTCATTATAGCCAGATACTGTCTATTTCTCCTTTCCTATAATTAGGGACCATGATGATTCTCAGGGTCAAAATACTCAATATTTGGAGGCAAATACCTGTCAAAATAAAGGTCTGGTGATTATAGGATCTACTGACCAACTAAGAATAGCTTTGAATCTACACACACACAAGCTCAATTTTGCCTTGATGGCTTCTCATTCTATACAAGAGCTGAGAGACAGAGTGGAAACACAGGCAAACTGAGGGACTTCTTAACACCAGGCTCCCACACTCAACAGGGGTGCTGCATGATCAGAACTGAGTCTTCGACTTCATGGAGAAATGTTTACATGGCAAGAATCTGACCTAGGGAAAAATATCCATCAGTCCCCACAGAGGACAAGATGCTGACTTCTTATAGCATCAAAGAAATGAGTTGGGTTTGGTTTTGGATTTAGGAATCTGTTTTCTTAACAAAAGAGATCTGGTAATATTTAATTCTGGTAATAACAATTCTTTAATGTTTCTACTTACCTCTGACTTGGATACAGATGGGGACACTTGGTCTTTAGATTAAGAGAGAAAACAGAATTTTAGGAAACATTCTAGAGTTATTAACAAAGTGTGGTCTTCTTATTCCTTTACAGTACCTTCCCTAATTGCAGGGAGGGAAGTTCTGCTCCTCTCTTCTCCCTGTACGTCCTTCCTCTCTCCTGATCTAAGACTGCAGCAAGTTCTCACTGAGCCAAGTTCTTTCTCTGCAAACTGTTCACTGCACACCACACCACCCTTGAACTTGAATCCTTGAGATATCCTAGGTCTTCCTCAGCCACCAGCTCCCTGCAAAGGGCTCCTCGTTTCCACCAATGTTGTACTTAAATCAGCCATTCCCTTCAAATTTATCATTTTCACTTTATTGTATAATTATAAGGGAAAAAGTAAAAGAAATTTCAGGGGTCAAGTATAGGTATATGGAGGACAAAATAGTCTCCAAAAACCCATATGGTCAGTGCAACTCTTTATAAAAATTAAATGTGATGATTATGAAATTTAGATAAAAAAGTGAAAATTCTAGATAATCATTTTCTTGTTCCTGGAAAATTAATCATGTTCTTCCAAACTGTTAATCATCACAGATATACAATTTCTTTCCCTTTCAATTACTTTTCATGTTTGCTTCCTAAAAACCTCATAAAACCCCCATACGTCATTTAAAAGTCAACACTCCCATTTTATAGTTGAGGAGTCTAAGAGTTCACTCTGACAAGATGAATACTTTATGGATCTTTCAAGTGGCATAAAGTATAACTCAGAGGTAAAGATAACTTTGAAATGTATGAGAAACAAATGCCGGGAACAGTCTCTCTGAAGAATTATTTAGACACATTTTCTTCTAGGCCCTGGAAACAGATAAAAATGATGGTTCTTATTTTCTATGGAGCTCTAGCCAAGTAGAACAGGATGCAATGTGGTAGTTGTGTGTTAGAAAATTATTTTTAAATAAGACCCTGGAGAAAATGACCTTAATATTCAGGGTAAATGTATGATGGAAAAGAAGGTTTTAGCTAAGAAATCGAGACAGGGTGAAGATAAAGGCAGAGGGTAAAATATCTAAAGATGGAGATTTGAGAAAGCATGCATCTCGGGAAGAAGATTTTTCCCAGGCAATGCTTTTTTTCATTTCTTTCTTCTCTTAGCTTAATAGGAATAAAACACATATTTGGCCAAGTCATGCATGGCCAGTTCACGACCCCTTAGTTCTAGGTTCACTGATTCTGGCTTCATGTGAAATGATTGTTGCATTCCACCTAGGAACTTCTAAACCCCATGATTGATTGATTGATTGATTGATTGATTGATTGACTGATTTTTCAGGCCTCTTCTAGTGAGGCACATGGCAAATAAAAGTCAAATCAAAATAAAAACTTTTCTCAAAAACATGCAATAAGCAATGATTTTTACCTCTCGAGTTTTATGCGAAAGCAACTGCCTTTGGAAACTCATTGGCCTAGGTGTTAGAAACAGAAAATGACTCAATTAAACAAAAAGGGTGGAATTGCCACTTGGCTAGCATCCAGTCTTGTGACCAGAAGAACAGAGGAGACCTTGATTCTGATTCTGCTGCTGGTACCTGACAGAAGAGGAGACAATAAACATTAAAACAACAGCAACAACAAAACCCACAACTCTCCACAACATGACTTTCTATTTACCCTCTTGGTGGAGCGCTCCATGAATGACTCAGAACACGAGTAAAAAACACTTTCAGTCCTTAAAATAAAGATCATGTAGACGCACGGGTTGTGGCTGTGAGGGATCACGGCTATTTTCTACATTATTTAATTTTCTCTGTGGATAAAAATACATATATTTTGGCACTGATTGCAATTCCATTCTTATAACTGCCTTTTAGTTCCAATTAACTTGCAAAATTCCCTCAGTGGCCTATTCGGGTATTCATAAATGACAGTGCAGCAAATAAAGCCCCATGATCTAGGACACAAGGTCCTCATCGCCTCAAGATCTTTTAAACTAAGAAGAAAACACACAGGGAGCACTCGCTCTATTGTAGTGGAAATTGTAGATGGTACATTTGCTAGCCCAGCCTCTCCTCCATCCCTCCCCTACCCCTCCCTACATCTGCTTTCTGAAAATATAATCTGTATATTTTCTATGAAAACACTTCTCCCATGAGAAAGCCACTCCAGCATGAGAGATCCTCTGTCTTCCCACACAATATCACTTAAAAGCAACAGGTTAGCTGTCAGCGGTCAGACCGTGTGAACAGAATTGTTCTGTATGTTCTTAGAAAACAGTCGCGCCTTATACCTGCGCCACAAAATGCAATCCTAAATGGCAATTTCCTACTTGCTATTCATATCATTTGAAGACAATTTTATATATCTTTCAAGAAAAATAAAAGACAAAGAAAGGAAAAAGACGCTGCCAAAACGAATTTCTTAGAAGGAAAGACAGAACACAGTGCATTTTTCACAGCTCAATTGACAATCCATTGTTTGAAAGAAGTTGTAATGAGAATGCAGAGAGCCCACTTACTCCAACAGAAATTACTGCGAGGATAATAACAATGCAGAGGAGACTAATATCTGCTCAAAGAAAGAGAGTCCCTGAAACATCCTGGAGGGTAATTTGTATGCTCTGGGCATGGCGTGTGTGGAAAACATGACAGTCTACAATAAACTCTGACTTTCTGAATTAATGAGTGAAGTGACTCGCTTGAAAAAGAAAGCAGCTTAGAAAGCAAAATTTCTTGAAAATGTACAACTAGGCCAAAGCTCGTAACTAGCACAAAAGTCCTTTGAAAGATTCAAATGCAAATTCATTTGTGGTAAGTGCTTCAAATTTTAATCTACAAGCTAACCTCTGTGTGTGTGTGTGTGTGTGTGTGTGTGTGTGTGTGTTTTAAAATAGGATTTATGAAAACTTCTTAGCAAAAAAAAAAAGTCAAAATAATGCATCCTCTGTCTTGATCATTTGGATTAGAAACTGGTGGCATTGTTTCTGATCCTTCCAATATGAAACCCAAAGTGAATTAAACTCTGTAGGCAATGTTTATGTACTTGGATGGATAACTAAATAGACAGATGGATAGACTGATAGACCTGTCTGGATGGTTGTATACTGTTTAGTGACTGCATTATGATGTCACTGATTTACTTTACAGTGATCATTGTAACCCCACTTTTCTTGTAACGAAGCTAAAGTACTCAGACTTGCCTGTTTAAGGCCACCACACTGGCAGGCAACAGCCAGTAAAACGCAGCAAAGGGATCTCTGATTTCCTAAGTGCTAGCATAGGAAGTGAAAACATTTCACTTGCTTATCTGGTCCTAATTATGCATAATCTCAAACGAAATGGGACAAGGTGCAAGAAGAGGTGTGTGAAACTGTATTCTTGAAGCAATTAAAAAAAATAGAATCCCTTAGAGGAACACACATATTGAAGGATGCAAACTACAAAGTGTGTGTTTTCTTTGAGCATGAAAATGAACAAGATATGTACATGGAGACCCTGTATACATACCTGCACACACAGAACTTTAAAAAACTCAACCAAAATATTCTTTATATCTGAGAACCAATAAGGAGTAAATATGCTAATGTGTTTTTAAAATTAAAACATGACATTAAACTGGCCAGTTTTCTACTATGAACCTTCCATGTGTCCAATCTGTATAACAAAAGTTTATTTAATCATGACAGCCTCCTTGAGGACTTTGTAGCATGTTTAATCAATTTTTAAAATACAGAAAACAAATATGTCAATTTCATGTTTGGGAAAGCATACCTTTATTAAATGTTAATAATTTGAAAACATTCCCTTTATTTAATTTTGATCCTAGCCAAAAATTTGAGTTCATTGGAACACCTTGGGGTTTTGGCAATGTTTAATAGGTTGGTTTTGACTCAATGAGCACATGAAAACCTGGAGATAATACCATAATTACCATGGAATCATACCAAGTTGATCATCTACTCAGTGGCTCAAATAAGATTTATTTGGGGCTTAATACAAGCCTGGATTCAAACCAAGCCCACTGTATCCTAATCTTTAGAAACAGGGTTGAATTCTGATATTATAAAGCACCCCACAGGTGCTTTTAATCAGTGTTATGAACACAGGTCTTGTCTGTCCACCTTATGTGACACCTAAAAGTAAAGAACTCAAAGACCTTATTAAAGTAACTGAAGGACCTTACTCAAGCCATATAGCTATTTGGCCACAGGTAAATGACTTCCCTCTGGGATGTCTCACTCTGCTACTGTTCCTCCCAATAAGTCCAGCTAAATATCCCTTAAATGACTTATAGGTACTCCTAAGACAAACCTGGCACATGTTATATCTAAGTCATAAAAGCTGGTTGAATTTTTAAGATGTGTCTGTAGTATAAACCTATTACTAGTTGGTAGGAAGCATGAAAGATTCCTCTAAAAATTTGGGAGACCTAATGTCAAACCAATGAGGGTTCATACTGGAGTGTGAGGGGATCAGAGAAGTTCAGAGCTAGTACTCAGTGCATAAATGCTGTCTGGAATAAATGTGCTTGCTAACTGTTCTCTGTTTTAAGCATTAACCACTCTTCTTCCTAACCATTAGGTCTGCATCCCACTAAGGAACCATCATAGACAAATTTTGTCATTTAGCGCTTCTTCCCATTTATCTTGTGACTCTCTTTGAGTATTTCCAATGCCTTTTTAGCACCACACCAGAAAATTTTCACACACCCAGGCAACTAAAGGGGAAGCGACAATTAATAACAATTTTATTTTTGTCTAGAAATAATAGAAGGCAGTACAATGTAGTAAAAAAGTATGAAGTCAACTGGAACCGAGCGTGAACAGTTCTGCTTTCAAGTATGCTGTAGGAAATGAAGTAAAGAATAAATATAAATCTACAAACTTATGAAAAATATTGAAAGCATCGCTTAAACCTACTGTGCTGCAAAAAAATAGTAAATACAATTTTAAAAGGTACAATTAAGTTTTATGTACCTAAGGCATCAGAAAAATAGGAACCAGAGAGCTTGCTTAGGAAAACATGATGTGTACAATCCTCTCTTCAACAGAGTTAAAATGTCTGTGGGCACACACTGTGCAGGCTTCTAGGAGTCCTGCTGAGCCTTCCCCAGGATCTCTACTGTGGTATCAAGCGAACCACTGTTCAGGCACCACTTATATGCCCCGATAGCGCCAATATTTTGTGCTTACCTTCATTATTTTCTATTGATGTCTCTAGAATGAGAAATTGACTGGCTTTTAGCATCCTCAAGGATGGCTTATCAAGTGAGTTTATTATTAGCACGGCTCAGACAAGCCCCACAATGTTTTCTGCCTGTGGTTCACTGTTACCTGAGTGTTCTAAAGGGAACTCTCTCTCTCTCTCTCTCTCTCTCTCTCTCTCTCTCTCTCTCTCTCTNNNCTCTCTCTCTCTCTCTCTCTCTCTCTCCATATATATATATATATGTATTCAATTAGTATAGTCTCTTCTCCTGTATCTGAGTTCCATGCTTAAAACAATGCAAACCATCAGAAGTAACTGCACCAGCTCTGGGTACAACTCAAGGTCAGACAGCTCCTGCTTTTCCATTCCCAGGAGGCAGCTGCAACATGCAAAGTCTGATCCTGAAACCACTATGGTGAACAGAAGTCTAAAAAGTTCCTGAGGAGGTGTCTGTGGTTGACAGTCTCCACAAAGTACATGACAGGTCCAGTCCCAAGTGTACATCCTAGGATTCAAGTCACTGCAGGCCCTCAGCTGTTCAGCATCATGTCACTACCATAATAGGCAGAAGAGCCATCTTACTAACCTAGAACATTTTGAGAACCCACAAGGCATTACTTAGTGTAAATAGACCAGAATACTGTCAGGGACTTCATAATACTGAAAAATACAAAAACAAACAAACAAACAAAAAACATTTCAAAAAATCAGCATAAAGAATCTTGCAGTGCTAACTGTTACATCATAAAGTGTGTTGGAGCAGCATGAGCTCATTCAATGGTGAGAGGACCTCAGAAGACACAGCACAGCATGAAAGTTAAGGGATTAGACTCAGGGTCAAGAATTTCTACGTTTTATTCCCAGTTCTGCCAAGTAACTATGCAATTTTGGGCAGATTACTCAACTTCTTAGTGGTTCTGCCTGCTTATATTTAAAATAAGGACTAAAACAGAAATTCTTTTTATCCAGAATGTTCATTACTAATATATATAAAATGTACTTATAAATCAACCTTGTGTCCAAAACCTGTAAATAAACATGAGCTGTTTGTAAATTTTTTTTGGTCACTATTATAAGGATTTTTTTGTAAGTGCCAAGTTTTGTCTGACAATTGGGGTGAAAGTAAGAAGGTAGACAGGATAAGAAAGCTAATGCAGGTGGGGCTTTTAGTGAGATGCCATAAAGTAGCAGGTATAAGCACACGGGGATTGTTCCAGTTTCCTTCATGTTGCTGGGATAAATGTGATAAAATGTCAAAAGCAACTTTGGAATTTCAGTTTACAATTATAGGCTACAGTCTATCATTGGAGGAAAGTCAAGGTGACACTTCAAAGAGCTAATCACATCACATTCACACCCAAGAGCAGTGAGAAACTAATATAGCCATGCTCACTTACTTGCTTGTATTGAACAACTTGACTTGTCCACTCTTAGATAGTTCAGGAACCCCCTCAGTAGGGAATGGTGCTTGCTACAGTGGCTGGGTTTAATATATCAACTTACTTAAGACAATTCCCTAATAACATACCTACAGGTCAACTCACTGTAGACCATCCCTCATGGAAGCTCTCTTCCTAGGTGACTCCATACTGTATAAAGTTGGCGATTAAAGGTTCATCACAAGGATGACGAGGGTTACATTAAATAAGAGAACAATGAGATAAGAACTCAGAAAAGTAACTGGGCTGCAGCACTGATTCTGTGGTTCATAAACACCTCTGTTGGGGAAAAGAAACAGGAACACTGTGTGGCCAGAAGAACAATGAAAGACATTAATAAATTGTTTAATCATATCTGAATATTGCAGGATTATGGAAGATGTCTATAGTAAAGAAATTCTACAAGTGAGAATAGAAATTAAAGAAAACCCCAGATGTCACATGACACAAAAGTCAGGGTAAGTGTCATAGTTTCAGCAGAAATTTTACAATGGAGATGAAGAAATACTTTGATGATTTAGAAGCTAAAAAGGAGAAAGTTATGACCAAGAGATATACATAAGAAAATGAGAGGGAAGACATAATCTACAAAATGTCAGACATGAGTGTCTGAGGTAGGTAAGTTGGGTGTTTGTAGAACCATAAGGATATATAATATTTAAGTAATATAAAGTTATTTTTCACCTAAATGACACCCACTGCTTATAATTAGAATATACATGCTTTGTATGCTGACATAGATTGTTTATCAAGATTTATCATTTTATGGGCCATAAAATAAAGCTTAACTAATTTAAAATGATCAAATCATACAATCTATATTCTCTCATGAAATGAAATGAAATTAGAAATTAAAAACATACTAAATATAACTGTTTAACCTGAAGTTAACATCATGTAATATATACATAAAGAGAAAAATCACAAGTTGCTATTACCCTGTATAATTTTTATATTTTTATATACCAACGGGGACAATCAATATCTTTTAAACAAAGACATTAAGAACATTTGGAAAATCCCTTAATACCAGTAAATAGTCTCTTTTCTAAAATCCCAGAAGAAGAAATGGAAGCATTCTGAGCCTACTAAAAGTAAAATGAAGTAGATCAGAGCCTAGGGAGGCAACAGAAGTAGTGTTTAGAACTTGCAGGACTATCTGCCTTTTAGAAAAGGAAAGCAAAATAAAATACACAAATCATAAACAAATGTGTTACCTTAAGAGGCTAAAAACAAAATTCTCAAACTGTTAACTAAACCCAAAGTAAGAGAAGAAAATAAGAATAATTCCAAGAGCAGCAATCAATGGTATGGAGAGAGAGGGGGAGGAGAGAGAGAGAGAGAGAGCAGGAAACCATTGCCTACTTCTGTGTTGAGACCAGTAGACATCATAGCCAACTTGTCAGACTTAACTAACAGAGCATCCAAGGAGAAAAAAAAATGGAGCTAGAAAGAATAATGGCATGGTGTCACCACTACGAACTCGAGATACTAAATCAACAGTTAATATTATAACCATCAGGCCATTAAATTTAATGACAGATAAAATGTACAGATTCTCATAAAAAGACCAGCTATCTTATCTCACTGAAGAAAAATCAGATAAGGGCTGTTAGCTTCTTACTCATGAAGAAATTTACTTGGCACTTTAAATAAAATGTCCTACAGCCCAGGTAACATCATACTCAGTAGTAAAGAACTTGATGCTTTCCCTCAGATCAGAAATACAGCCATGATACACTTATCATCACTTGCACCTAACACTTTACAGATATTATAGCCATTGGCACAAGGTAAGAAAAAGAACTTAAAGGCATCTAGAGTGGAAAGGATGAAGCAAACATAGTCGTTTATATAAAACCTCTGATAGGATATGATAAAGAAAACTCTAAGCCTAAATGAGAATAAGGGCAGTTACAGGATAGAAACTCAATACAGAGAACAGTAACTCGACGCTGGAGAGGTGGCCCATGGGGTAAGAACACTTGTTGCACATGCATGAGGACCTGAGCTCAAATACTCTGAACCCATGTAGCAAGCATGGCAGAGTCATGTACACCTGTAACCACAGCACTGTGGGAGGGGGAGACAAGTGACTCACTAGCTGCTAGCTGAGTGCCAGGTTCACTGAAGAACCCTGTGTCAGCAGACTAAAGCAGGAGGTGATAGAACAGGATACAGGTTGTTTTCCTACGGCCTCCATTAGCATGAAGTGAAAGCCAGAAGAACATCATCAATGAACATGAAACATACTTGAGATGGGTGGGTGTGTTTATTACCTTGATCATAGTGATCTCACCACACACACACACACACATCAAAAGTTATCAAATTATACACTTCAAATATGTATGGTTTATCATATACCTCAAAACCCTTGTTTTTCCTAAGTGGCGCTATGGATACAAGTTAGGCGTAGACCTTTTAGGGTTTCAGATGGTGATTAGAACAAGAAGAGACAAGACTGAGCACACACTGCTTCCCCAATGAGTTCAGCTTTGAGTGGAAGAGACAGAGGGTGAGGGAATGAGGGAACCCAAAAGAACAAATGAGACAAAGTGTTGAGCTACATATTTTGAAACATGAGGAAAGTGCACACAGAAACATGCTATAGAAGAGATGCCAACGGACAAAGTTGAAAATTTAAGACACATTCCTAGAAAACTTAGAGAACAATGAGGACCCTAAGAGAGACATACAGGGATCTAATCTACATGGGATGTAGAAAAAGACAAGATCTCCTGAGTAAATTGAAAGCATGGGGACCTTGGGGAGAGGGTTTAAGGGGGCGGGGGAGAGGCAGGGAAGGAAGCAGAGAAAAATGTAGCGCTCAGTAAAAATCAATTTAAAAAAAAAAGAAAATTTAGGACAGAAAATTCAAACAGAAAGGAGTCCTGAATAAGGGGACCTTGTGGGTAAAATGAAGCTGTTTTGTGTTTATGTGGAAGGATTTGAGAGTTGAAATATTTAATTTGTTATTTTTTTCTCTTCCTATTCTGGGAAGGATGATGAAGGGGAGGAAAAATACTTGTGGAAAATGTTGGGATTTCAGGAAAGCCATCGGCTGCAGCAGGTGAAAGTATGGAGGTGATGAGAGTTAGATTAGGAGTACTCTGAAGTGACAAGAGAACTTCGGAACAGTTCAAATAAATAAGATAGATGCACTTTCATGTGCACAGTGGACAAGTTTGTCCCATGGGCCTTCCTTCTCTGCATCCTTTTCCTTTGGCCATGAACAAATTTCATTCACATGCCATTCTTCCTACTTAATCTCAACCCTCCCCCATTATCCTCCACTACAGCAGATAGTTATCATGTTCTTCAACTTTACTGGTAAATATTTCTACGCATATAGAAAACACAGGCCCTGTTAACAACCACAACATTCTGTTAGCCAGCTATATGAAATCTTAACGCTATACCATGTTTTTCCTCAACAAAAATACCTAAATCAGAGGTAGGCTTCTTAGCAAGGAGATGTTTTTATCACCAGCAAATATCAACAAAATCAATTACTTCTTATGTTTCATATATTTTTGAATAATACCTAGAGAGTCTCTAAAATTTTTCAGGTACCATGCGTGGGTATGTACACAGTCAAATAGGGCCCCACATGGCCACTGGCAAGTCAGTCAGGTATCTTCCATGGATTGAACTCTTAATATATGAATGTTATGCATGCTGGATCATACCCACAGGTACTAGGTTTGGGAAAACGTTCCAGCCAAGTATGAATTTTTAATAAAAATGGTAATTATGGCTCACAGCACTGACACTGTTTTTCTTTAGTGTTAAAACACTCATGGCCAACATGGGGGAAGTTTTATAAATAACCCTACCAACGCATGTAAGGTTTCTGAAGGTGAAGTATACAATCAGCTTTTAAAGGCAAGAGTTTTATTTTGTATTCAATAGTCAATCACCCTTTAGATCAGAATGGTTATTGTCTGAGTAGTACCTGCCAAAATGCGCTGTGTGCATCTCCTCTCAGCAGTTCAACAGTGTCTCCTGCCTGGATATGCAATGGTGGTCCTTCGTGGAGAGCTGGGGGTGGGGTCCCAGTGTAGCTCCTAATGACTTGCATCTTTGGCAAACCTGAAAACAAACAACACACTGTTTGCAATGGAAAAGACAATGATGTGTGGAGGGTACAGGTGCTTTGAAGAAAGGAAAAGTTAACTCCACTATTAGCATTAAAGTGTTTACTTCTGCCAGCTTCAGGGAAACATCCAAAGTACCACAGATGGAATCCTTCTCAACGTCCTCATCGCCTGAGATGGTGCGAGAATAAGACACATGCTTATCCCCCTGGTCCTTTATATACCTTTCCTTCCCTCACTGTCCATCCCTCTTCAGTTGAAAAAAAATATTTCTCTTTCAGCTGATGCCTGCTTCATAAAAAACATAGCACGTGTTGGAAAAGAATCATTTTTTTCACCAGCTCTACCCTTTCTGCCTATTACTTTCCTCTTGGGCACTGGCTGATTTCATCACTAAGGAGGCTCACCCTTTCTATGCATGTTATCGCACTGCCCAGTAGAAGGCTCCTATCTTAAGGTTATCTTTGTAATTCAAAAGAAAAGAGGCGATGGAAGTCTGACTGCAATTCTTGAGACATTTCTATGGAGAAAGTCTCTGGGCTCAAATTTAGGCTTGCAAAACAGACCCAACAAATGGAACATGTCTAAGCCAATAGAATCAGCAATATTAAAAACACAGATCCATCCCTGTCTTGCATTTCCTTCCATGTGCAGTGAGGGCCTTGGTTCAATATTTCATTTCAGAGAGCAGGCAGCTTCAATTATACAGGGGGCTAATTGCACCAATACTGCCCACAAATGTACAACCTCACAGTCACTTTTCATTTATAGGTGATGCTGCTCCCTTATAAAAGAGAAATCATTCATAAACATCACCATCTCATACTATTTGGGGGCATGAGCTCTTAATTATTATACTTGAGGAGTGTTTATTGTAATGACTGGGGTGATTTGGTAGAAGCACTGTACTCAGTACATGGAGGACCAGTGACTGTCATTTGGTTCTGGGTATCCCAGCGACTTCTAATAGGCTACATGGAATGTTCCAGCAAAGAGTTTATAGAGATCTCAAAACCCTTCTCAATTATCACCTACTCCCCACCAAGAACAGACGAGTTGCTATAAATGAAGCAAAACAAGAGTGTTACTCAATGCATTCTTGTCGTTCCGGTCAGGGGAAAGTAGAGCCTGAAATCTGCTTACCCTCCACTACAGTTCAGTTGCTATGACTTTGGAGGTATAATATAAGTTGCTACATCTCCCCTTTGCTTCAGGGCCATAGAACCCCTGGAGGGATGGTGACTTTAATTCTACTTTCATTTTCCATGGAGAGTTTCCCTCCCAGATATTATAAAGTAGCACCATAATACAAACAACAGACTTTATTATCTTTTCCCCAAAGCAGCACCCCAAGTGAGCTCTCCAGGGCAAAACACTCATCAGACTTGCTTTCCACCTGCTAAATGCCTGGAGTACAGAGAAAGCTTATTTTACAGTCTACTAAATTGCTACTACTACACCTCCCATATACAAAACCAATGTGAAAAAAATGCAGGATGTGAAAAAGGATTTAGTAGAACATAGAATCCTTCATCTGCAGTCTGGGCTGCATAATGGGTCTTCCCACCTTTAGGCTCTGATTTGCACTTTGTCAGTTTTAATTTTGAATCGTCAATGCTTGGAAAATATCCAGTTTGGCAAATTCCCTGTGCAGTTTTGATTTTCTACCATTTAAAAAAATATGCTAAAGGCAAGAAAGACTAGTTTTTAAGCCTGAAATAACTCATCTGACCTTAAATAGCAAGGCCACTGGAGAGCTGTGACCTTCACTGTAGCTGTCTATGTGACACCTGATGATAATGAGAGTTCTCTGATTGTCAACATGCCCGAGATAGATATTCTCAAAAAGAAATGACTAAAAATGAATAGATACTTATGGATATTTAGAGAAAAACATTAACTTTGATGGTAGTTCACTACTTCAGTATACATTAGAGATTATAATATAAAACTCTCCCGTTTGGACACAAGGCCAGGAGAAGTCAGGTCCAGAGTAATGGTGCCTCGGGTCTATTTATATAGATTGGACTGCCATAATGCATGTAAAATAATAACATCTAAAATAGAAAAGAATACATAGATAAACATGGACTGATGAAGAAAAATGTTCTATGTTGCAAAGTAGTTATGATGAAAACATAGTGATATTTGGTCCTCCTTTATACCAACCCCTATCTTTTTAGCTATTACTTTCCTAAGGGCAGCTGATCTAATTGCACACTAACAGAGACAAGTTGCTCAGCCTATTCCTAAAATAAAAATGTGTTAAGTTGGCCAGATGAAGGTTCAGCCATGTCATATTCGAAAGTATGTTGTAACAAGTCTTGATTTAGTTACAAAACCAACTGGCAAGTACAGGGTTCTTCAATGGACATGCTTTATCCTTGGGAATAAATTGTAACCTTATGATATAACAGAATTTATATATTTTGTCCTTTCCAGAATAATCTGTGGCTATTTGTTTCTAATGGGTTAATACTTCCTAATTGATCACTGTCTATTGTTAGAGCCACGGTACTACAGAGATCAAAGGATAAAAGAATGAAGAGAGAGCCAATTGATGTGATGAAAATGGTCACATTGCCCCTTGCAGGCATTCAACACTGGTGGGAAGAATGGGTACTTCCCAAAAGACCCCTTTATCCTCCCCCAAAGAAAAAAGAAGGCTCAGTAACATTGTCATTAACATAATCATAGTAATTGAGAGTAAAAATCTTACTACAAAGAAAAGGAGGAATAGGTTAAATCTTCCCATCAGCACTCTGCTATCAATTTGATACTTAGCACAATCTACTTAGCAGGCATCACACTCCATAAACGAGATCAAGAACGGAGAGTGAGTTACACTTACAGATGTTTGCCCTGGGAATAGGCATTTGCTGTTGATTTAGTAGGAGGTCCTTCTCTCCTACCTAGAGCCTGCCAGACAGGTTCTAAACTCTGTTTAAAACTGACCAGGACAGAACAAGCCCTACTCATCTCCATGGCAATTCAGTCATTGTGCAGCATCCAGTTTATCATTTGTCTTACTAAAAGATTCTCTCCCAGTGTGGCCTGCCTCCATTGACCTGCCTCCCTCCATCTGGATTACTCTGAAGAAAGCAAATCCCTGTTTTATAGATCAGCCTTTCAAAAACTGTTCAAGAAAATCCCATATTCTAAAATAAAATAAAAATTATATTTCCTTTGGCGGACTACACATCAAGGGCTGCTGAAATACAAAGACAAAACAAAAAACAAACAGAACATGAACTATAGAAGCAGAAACAGAATTTTCCTCATTGCTAATAATCAGAAACAAACAGTTGATGTTTCTCTTTTAAGATGACTAGAACCATACATTTCATTACATTTAAATCAACAGCTCACTCAGCAAAGCTTCTTCTCTGGGATTCAGAGCTACATGCTTTCTGTCTGCTCTAGGACTATTAAAAATGGAAATGCTTATCAAGGCCTGAGAATTCATCCTGCAACTGCCCTCAGGCACTAACAGCAAACTAACCCTGTGCAATTTTAATAACTACATTTGGGCCATCTTGGAACTTCCCCTGAAAGTTATAGAATTAACTATCTCTATCTAAGGGAATATTGTGAAATAGCTTAGCCAAAGTTAGAATCCCCACAAAATGTTTATTTTGGCTTGCTTTGCTCCATACAACAAATTATTACATAACAAATATGTAATACCTTAAATATTTAACCCGTGGCAATTTTTTCTCTTTAAGTTTTGAACACACTGGTAATTGTGCTTTAGTTTATGCTAAAAGAAAAGATCCCAACCCATCCTTATGAATCCAGCACATCAAAGAAACGGCGTCATTGCAATGACTAAACTCCTGCGACAACCATAAAGTTCTAGTTAAACAAAACACATGTAAGGACATGCAACACCAAAGTTACAAACATAACATTGACAACAACAAAATATAGTGCTTTTAAAGGAGAACCTGAAACTTTCCAAAACTGATATCAGTACCATTACAAATGACGCACACCAAGAACTCTAAACACTTTTTTAAAATGTTAATTCTCAGGAGAATATTAGAAACTTGCCAGAATAAAAACTATTTCACTGGCAGTTTTCACTTAAACCCATAAAGATCAGTGAAAGCAACAGTATCAGTCTGCACTGTGTCCTCTAAATAGGGAGAAGTGGTGGCTCTAATACAGATTAATATCTAGTCACCATGCTGAGGTCCCTGCCCGAACGCAATGGGCCTCCACAGGCTAACTTAGGATGCCTAGTACACAAACAGGCTGTCAGTAATGAGCTAGCCTTTCACCCCTGGGTCTTGATTTAAAATATAAACACAGCCACATTAAAATATAATTAGTCCTACAAGATGTCAGAGGATGTGCTTGGTTTATCCTAGGAAGCTGATCACAGGCATAACTAATTCATTCATTCATGTAGTGCTGTGAGGGCTCCGTAGTGTGGCACACAGAACAAGTACAAGATTCCTGTACTCACCAGCCTGTGGTTCACCTTCAAAACACACAGGTGGCAGAATACAGAAACAACTGTACACTACTAGGTCATGGATCCCTTACAGGGGGACTTCTAAGGGCCTTGGACTTCCCACAGGGCAGGGCACCCACCCTGACTTCTCTTAGAACTGGAGAGCGAGGGGGAGGGGGAGGGAAATGGAAGGATGAAAGGAGGTGGAAATTTTTAATAAATAAAAAAAATAATATAAAGAATTGTAAAATTACTAACCACAGAATTTTTAGAATTTTTTTTTTTTTTTAGTTTTGCTAACTCTCGGGTAGGATCCTGAGAAATGTGTTTTATCATTTACTATTAGTCTTGGCTGGGGCTTCCAAATTTTGGGCAGGCTTTGAAATCTCCTCTTGCAGATACACGTCTGAAGCCCATGACCAGCGTTCACCGTGAAGAAACTTGCTTTTGAGACAACCACAGTGCAGTAATTAGTGCTGGCAGCACTCCAACAAGTCTCCTCAATCAACACACAGGGTGCTGGAAACGGTCCAGTGGGGAAGAAAGTTCACAGTGCACGTGAGGACCTGTATTTGGATCCCAAGCATACATGTGAAAACACTGGGCCGGGCCATGAACCTGTAACAACAGCCCAGGGGTTTGGGGGTAGACAGGGGCATCACTGGGAGTCGTTAGATACCCAGGGTCACTGAGAGATATTCTCTCAAGAGAATCTAGAAGACTGGTGAAGTGGAACTCACTTATTATCCTCCCTTGGCCTGAGAGAGAGAGAGAGAGAGAGAGAGAGAGAGAGAGAGAGAGAGAGA
>LOEQ01009484.1:5875-27764 GCA_001685075.1 Bramus lutescens
CTTTCTCCCAGCATTCTGTTATGTCTACTCCACCCACCTAAGGGCTGGCCTATCTATTCCCAAGAGAATGTTATACACCAAAGATGTTCCATTTGGAGTTTGTTTCTTCTTGACAAAACTGGCATCTGGGCAAAAAACTGCCCCTGACTTAACTACTGACAAAATGTACGGTGTTCAAACTGGACAGGCAAGATAAAGAACAAATATTGCCAAACCTTGTAAAGACAGTTTAAGGCAGTTTTTCAAATTTTCCTGCCTCTGAAAATGGTCTGTCAGATACACTAGGTCTTAGCCAAAATTGGTTGCAACAACATTGCAAATGAGACGCTTGGTGATTCCCCAGGTAGCCAATTGTGTCTCTCATTTCTCACACCTTTTGGAAGTTACCTGATTGCACTTCCTGTTTTCTCAGTTAATATTATTTTCCTTCTCAGATCTTTGATGGTTTTAAAACTAGATAGTCATAGTTACTTTCCTCTCATGACTTAGCCAAGCCATTTTTAATATAAGACAGACTCCTTAGGATAAGATAACTATTTAAACATTTAGAACTTTTTTTTTGCTTGATGTTGTTCATGCTGGTTGTAATTATAAATTTTATGTATGTTTTTGCCTCTTCTTTTTCCTGGATAATTCTGGATATTTGTTCTTATTTTATATAGTTTTATATTAGGCTCATAACACTCTTATTTAGACAAAAGAAGGAGGTGTTGTGGGAACTCTTTCATCCAATAGGCTTTAAGATACTGGGTCACTTTAGGTGTGATCTCATGTATAAGTCTAGATGAAAAGTGTGCACAACTCTCTTTGTTGCTGAATTCAGTTTCAGTTCCCAATGCAAGCAGAGGACTGTGGATCACTACTCTTATTGTGAGTTTATCCCCAAATAAATAAACCTTTGTTCTACTCCATTATGGGCTATTGTGGAACTCTTTGGTATGACAACACTCATACTACAAGGACAAATATTTGCTCAACTATATTCATAGCAGGATTACTGTAATAGCCAATATATGGAAACAACCTTGATGACTCTCAACTAAAGAATGGATAAAGAAAATGTGGTACATTTACACAATGAAGTACTGCTCAGTAGTAAAAGCAAAGACAAGTTGAAATTTTCAGGCAAATGGATGGAACTAGAAAAAAACATTCTAGTGAGGTGACACAGCCACAGAGAGACAAGCACTGTATGTAGTCAAGCATAAATGGACATTAGACATGAAGCAAAATATAACCAGCCTGTAGTCTACAACCCCAAAGAAAATAGGAAACAAGAAAAACCTTAAGAGTGATATATATGTCTCTTCCCCAGAGAGGCAAAGTAGACAAGATCTCCTTAGTAAATTGTCAGTATGGGGGAAAGAGGAGGTTGGTAGGATAGTGAGGAAGGGAGAAGGGCAGTAGGGAGAAGACCATGAAGGATCAGGAAGGTTGAGTTGGGTGAAAGTCAGAGAGGGAGAGCAAGGAAAGAGATACCTTGAAAGAGGCAGTATTTATGGGATTAGCAAGAAGTGAGGCACTAGGGATATTACCAGAAATCCACAGGATGACACCAGCTAAGAATCTAAACAAAGCAGAGAGGGTACCTTAACTGCCCTTCACCTGTAATCAGATTGATGACTATCTTAATTGTTGTCATAAAACCTTCATCCAGTAATCTATGGTAGCAGATTAAGAGATACAAAACTAAGCATTGGGCTGAAATCCTGGAATCCAGTAATAGAGAGGGTGGAGTGATATTATGAGCAAAGGGGTCAAGGCCTTGATGGGAGAAACCCACAGAAACAGCTCACCCCGGCAAGTGAGAGCTCAAGCTCACTGACTCCAGACTGACAGTTGGGGAACCTGCATAAGACTGAATTTGGTCCTCTGAATGTGGGTGACAGTTGTGTGTCTTGGGTAGTTTCTGGGACCACTAGCAGTGGAACCAGTCTTTATCATTATTGCATGAACTGATTATTTTGGAGCCCATTGCCTATGGAAGAATATCTTGCTCAGCCTAGATACAGTGTGGAGGTCAGTTAGGGTACTTGGTCTTGTTTCACATGACTGAGTTTGTTGACTTTCAATGGGAGCCCTCATCCTCTCTGAAGAGTGGATGCAGGGGCCGGGTGAGGCTGGTGTAGATAGAGGGTTGGGGGAACAGGAGTGCTGCAGGAGAATTGTCTGTAGTTTGTCAATCATGTTTTAAATAAACGCTGATTGGCAAGGCAAGAAGTATAGGTGGGTCAACCAGACAGGAAGTAGAGGTGGGGAGATGAGAAAAGGAGTATTCTGGGAAGCAGGAAGATCCCGCTCCCATTCCAGACCAGACCACGGAGAAGCAAGATGTAACCTGCTGGCTGAGAATGGTACTGAGCCATGTGCCTAACATAGATAAGAATAATGGGTTAATATAAGCTACAAGAGCTAATAAGAAGGCGGAGCTTATGTGCCACTCAGTTTAAAACCTAAAGTAGACACTCCATGTGATTTTCTTTGGGATTTGCTGCCTGTGGGGTACCAGGCAGAACAGAAACCCCAACAAGCAGACCCTCATGTTATACAGGAGGACAGAAGGGGGAGGGAACTGGGATTTTTATATAAAATAAGATTGTTTTGAAAATAAAAAGAATTAAAGCATTCTTCAAATATCTAGAGTGGTTTATTTCAACACCCTTTCAATCCTATGTCTCTTAATAGGTGTTATGTGCTTATCAACAATCAACATATTCAAAATCAACACAAAACAAACAGGATCCAGACACCCTGTGTATTTCCCATTTCTACATGGCTTATTCTTTTTCTTATATTACTTTACTCCTCTCTTTAAAGTCTTTATTATTGCTTTTAAAATACTGATTTTTTCTATGACTTTATCATTTTTCTTTCTTTTTAAAGCTTACTTGTATTATAAAAAAACACTGGAACATTTTAGAGGTTTTTCCATGTGGACCTCTCTTTTACTGCATATCCTTTAGCTTTTTTTTTTTTTGACCATGCAAGCAAATTTTAATCTGCCACACTACAACTGGATTGTCCACATAGCTCTATGGGTTGATTCTGCTGGCTTTTTAGTTCCTGAGAGCCAAACCTAAAGCCTTTAAAATTGTTGAAAGTTTGTTTGACTAGTAACTGCATTTATTCCTGCAATTCTAGAATGCTAATGCCTTGCACTGTGGCAGTGTTTTTAATAAGATTTCTTTTTCTTTTTCTTTTCTTTTTCTTTTTTATAATTTATTTAAATATTAAAAATTTCCACCTCCCCCCATTGTCTTCCCTCTCCCCTATTCTCCCTCCCCCTCCACCCCCAGTCCAAAGAGAAATCAGGGTTTCCTGCCTTGTGGGAAGTCCAAGGACCTCCCCCCTCCATCGAGGTCTAGGAAGGTGAGCATCCAAACAGAGTAAGCTCCCACATAGCCAGTACATGCAGTAGAATCAATAAGTATTTTTTTAATACTTTCTAAGGCACTACAGAAATTAGAGCTTCTCTTTGTTGTGCCAAAATATAGTTGTTGTTTTTTCACTCTTTTGGCCTTTTGCTCTTTGCTTGATGAGTGCCTGCCACCCAGATACCAAATGAATTGCACAGGGAGGTTTAGTATTTTTCTTTATAAATTCCTGATCTTAGCTTGGCTTTTTCTTAGCCAACATTTCCTAAGTTAAATTATCCCATCTACCCTTTGCCTCTGGGCTTCTGTCTTTCTCTATATTTACTTTTCTTATTTTATAGCTTGCTGTGTGATGGGGAACCTCCTTCTGCCAATAGCCTTTGATAAGCTGAACCAGGTGGGGCATGGCTCATGGTACCAAAAAGCCACAAGGACTGTTCTCTCAGCCTCTGCCTATTCTCCACACCTGAATACTGGACCCTGTTCCTGTTTACTTGTTGTAATCTGTGAGTTTCCCTTTTAATAAAAAAATAATAAACTTAGTATACCCTATTTGGAGCTAGTAAGGGATCATTTGATTCATGTTCCTCCATTTTATGGACTCCACTTCATCTGGTACCTGTCTTCTGGGGCATGGATCTACCTAAGACCTACAAAAGCTTTAAAAAAATAGAGGACTTCTAGACCCACAAAAATGGGAGGGAGTGAAGCACTTTTTGGTAGCTTTATTTTTTTTTTTGATGGACTCTGCTTGTTGGTAGCAAGCAGAGGCATGGCTCCTCTAAGTAAAGACTTTCTGATTCAGTAGTAAGAGTAAAAATAAGTAGCTCCTTTAAGAAGGCATCCAGGTTCTTGCTAGCTGCACAAACATCTCTGGATCTTTCAGGAGGCAGAGCACTGCAAGTTACTTGGTGGCAGCATGGGTCACCTGCATACCAGAGTTAAATTGGTGAGGACAGTACCCACCCAGTGGTCCCAAAACTGGAAGTAAGGTACTTCTGCCACATTGAAATGCCGACAAATGTGGAGCCAGCATTCAGGGCTGCTACGACCAATCTGCTTACCATTTTAAAAGCAGTCCTGGTCAAAAAATTATTTACAGATATAAAAGAGAGACAAATTGAGATGGAAAAAATCTCTAAATGGATTACAGTGTTGGATAAATATGCTTGAGAGAGAGAGAGAGGAAAAAGAATATAGGTAGTTATAAAAGGAAGTAAATGGTTTTAAAAAATAACGTCCTTAAAGAGCCACAGTAGCGACAATCATGGATTAAAGGAGTAAAGAAACATAAGCCATGTAAAGATGGAATATACACAGAGAGTCTGTATTATATATAATTATGTTTATTGTGAATGAATTAAATAAAGGGAGATGTTTCATTGTACAGGCTGCTAAGCTAAACCAACATATATACTTTAATGATATCTTGACTTCAAAATTTGGGTCTAAGGATACGTTGCTTTGAAAAAGAAGTTCTGTTTTTGTTTACACAAAAGATGAGAACCTGTGGATTCCTTCCTGGCTAAAATGGCTTGATGGACCAAGATCCCTTGAAAGATTTCAGTGAACACAATCAAAAATTAGTTTACCAAACAAAAACCAGTAAGTAGTTTGGAGAGAACTACACCAAAATACTATTTATAAATGTTTGTTTATATTTAAAGATGCTTTAGAGATGAATATTTTGCCAGGGTATAGATCTTGGTTTATGGATAAAAATTTAAGTTCAGTTTTGTTACATATATATTTCTGCTCTTGACTAAGGTATTGTGTTTGTGCCTCTTATTTAAAAATGTATTGTATAATTAATAAACATAGGTTAATATATAGTTATCTATATTTTCAAGCTTGTAGTCATGTTAGTTAGGTTTTCTAGTTATATAGAATATATTTTAGTTAGATAATCTTCAACACATTCAAAGAGTCACAGAATATGGCATTTAAAATGTTTTAAGAAATTAGGACTTTTCATGACAATGAGACACAATTCCTGGCAACACCAATCTACTTCAAGAGGAAGATGGGTATCAAAGAGTCTCCTTATGGAGTTTGCTAGCCATTTGGGTAAATAACTTCTCTCGCCTGGACTGCTTGATGCTGTGCTATATTAACTGGACATGGAAAGCACACAGAAAAATGACAGTTGAACTTCCCAACTGTAAGACATTCCTTTAATGTTCCTGCTTCATGAAAGAGTCTATCAGAAACTCTACAAGACACAAAAAGCAACTGACAAACTTTGCCCAGACAAGGCATAAGAGATTTTCAAATTTCCTACTTCATGGAAAAGTCTGCCAGTTGTTATGGGCCTGTAGGCTGAAGATGGATGCTGCAATAATAGAGAAGAACTTGCGTAAATGTACAGGCAGTGAGATGCCTTTGTCAATTCTAGAGTTTTGCAAATTGCTTACAATTTACTTCCTGATAACTTCGGTAATAATATATCCTTCTTCAGTCTTTGATGTAGATGAAGGATAGATAGTTATAATTATAGTTTTCCTTAGTTATGATTAAAGATAATGTAAATATAAATATTGTAGCTGCAATTCTTTGCTGATAACTGTTTTGCGGTATGTAATCTTAACTTAAAACCTTCCTTTATATTTAGATAGGAAAGGGGAGGTAATGTGGGGTTGCCCTCTGTATGCTGTGAATAGATTTGGTTAATAAAGAAGCTGCTCTGGGCCTATTGCAGAGCAGAATAGATCAAGGCAAGGCAGGAATTCCGAGCAGATAGAGGAGGACAGAGTAGGCAGGGTCAATGAGATGCAATGTAGCTGCTGCCCAAGGAAACAGAAGTCTGGAAACTTTACTGGTAAACCACAAACCTCATGGTGATACACAGATTAATAGAAATAGGTTAATTTAATATATAAGATGTAGCTATTAAAGATGCTTAAACTATTGTTTATGTAGTGATTTAATTAATATAGATTTCTGTGTAATTATTTCAGGTCTGGGCATCCAGGAACGAACAAGTAGTCTCTGGGAACAAACAGGCAGTCTCCACCAGCAGCTGTGTGTGTCAGTCACTGGCCTCTGATGTCCCACTTGTTTTCTCCCTTTCTTGCTCTTTTGATCATCCCTTCCAAGGTTTCTTCTCCTATTTATTCTCTTTACTTGCTAACCTATCCTTTCTCCTACCTTGCGATTTGCCCTTTAATTAGCCAAACAGTTCTTTATTAGACCAAACAGGTGTTTTAGATTGAAAAACAAACACAGCTTCACAGAGCTTAATAACTGCAACATAAATGTATGCAATAACACTTTGCATCAATTTACAAATATTCTACAGCCTAACCAAATGTAATACATCTTAAAATTACATTCTACAGCACATACCATCTCTCACAATAATACTTGTACCAGCTTTGTGCTGCCTCCCAATGTTTTCATAAACTTGGGAACAAGTAGGTAATACTTCATATACAAAATAATAGTGATCAACAAGCTTAACTGTACTTAAGACAGTGAGATTATATTGTTGGTTTCATTGTAAAAACAAATAATATCTTCATATCTTTATATATATGTTATGAAAAATGTAAAGCTTCTGTGGTATGACAATGTATGCATCAAACAAGTCATTGGTCATTTTCTTGCTTAGCTATATAATCTTACCTTGAATCATAGTTATATTTATTAGTCTTACATTTTTTAACATCATCAAGAAAGAACTGCAGGAATTAAATTAGATAAATCTTTTAGCACTTTCAAAAAACCTCATTGTCATCAGAACAATGAAGGAGTCCCGTTTCCTTTGATCACTTAAATTATCAATATTAAACTTGCAGAAATTATTGATTAATTAATTTATAATATATTTCCCCTCAACAATTCATTGAAATTTTCCAATTTATCTTTTATGAAACACCTTTTCATTGAAAACTTCATTAATTTCTTTTTCTCCTTTTATTAAATATATTTTATCCAATATATCAAAATATCAAATCCCCCTCTCTACACCTTCAAGTTTTTCCCCACCTCTCCTCCCATCCACATGCAGTCCATTTATGTCTTCCATCAAAAAAGTACAAGCATTTAAGAGGCAACAGTAAAACATAACAAATAAAATATAAGATAAAACCAAAACCATCATATGAAAGGTGAAAATGGCAAACAAAGGAAACGAAAAGTGACACAGAAGTCACAATAATTAGAGACCTACTCATTCACACAGAAAACTGAAAGTTTCCATACACCTTCTGCCTCTTAGTCTATTGGGTTCCCTGAGCTTCGACGGGAAGTATGATAGAGACATGTCATTTACAATACGTGTGCTAATGTCTCTCTGCACAATGTCTGGTTGTGGGTCTCTGTATTTGCTTCTATCTGCAATAGGAGGAAGTTTCTCTGATGATGGCTGAGTAAGGCACTAATTTAAGTCTATAGCAGAGTATCATTAGGAATCATTTTATTGTTACTTTTCTTTTACTGTTTCATAACAGTAGTGCTTGGTTTTACTGTGAGGGTCTGGGCTGTTTATTCACTACTTCTTGGTCATTCAAAAGGAATTTTATTTCCTAAGATGGGCCTTAACTCAAATAATACAATGCTTGATTATGTGACAAGATTGCTCTAACATATTTGTAAGGCAGGAATGATTGTACGTCAAAGGCTTTGCAGTTGGCTTTGGTGTTTGTTTCCCTTTTTATAGTCTGCAGAGAATTTATGCCTCAAACACTAGAATATAGGGGTGAAGATTTTTTGTAGCACCTGCTCTACATCTCCATGTTCAGTGAGTTGGTGTGGTGTTGCCTACATCCATGAGGTTTTGCTGTCAGTTTGTGGAGAGTCTCCTGTTGGGATGTTTGGGATTTCATGGGACCCCTTTGGGCAACAAGTCAATCAGATATAACCCAGTTCTGATACTTGAAGCTTTGTTTGCTGATAAGTGCCAGTTGGGACTGCCTCACCCTGATTATTTTGAATGATTATTATTCATTCCATGGTCTTCATGTATTTTCAGAGGTTTTCACTGCACTATGTTTCCAAATCGCCTCTCAAATGCCCCTTAATTCTTATTATTTCTCCCAGTATTCCCTCTCCAAACTCTACCTCCCCTCCCCTTCACCCCTTTATCTTTCCATTACCATTCCCGGGGCCCCAGTCCCCTCATAAAATCTATTCATTCAATACTCAAGGGAGTTCCTTATGATCCCCATAGTCATTTCCTCTATATCTAACCCTTCTGGATCTACAGATTATAGCTTAATTATAATTTATAACAGCTAATTTCCACATATAAGTGAATACAAAGCAAACTATATCTATCATCCCCGGTCTTGGTTATCCAATTTAAAATTATTTTCTAGTTCTATGCATTTCCCTACAAATATCATGATACTGTTTTTAAAAAAGTAGAGTAATGTTCTATTGTGCAAACGTACCATATTTTCTTTATTTTCTGTTCTTCTGTTGAGTGACATGTATTTTCCTTTCAATTTCTAGATATGAAAAGAACAGCAATGAACATGGTTAATCAAATCTCCTTGAAATAGGTTTGAGCAACCTTTTGATATATGCCCAGGAGTGGTATAGCTGGTAAATTGCTTCCCATCATCTTTCTGGTAACCAATCTTGAGATAGATTTGTTCCCATCTTTCTGAGGAACCGCCACATTGATTTCTAGAGGATGTACAAGTTGGCACTCTCGCTAGCAATGAAACAGTGTTCCCCTTGCTCCATATACTCATAAGCATGAGTTCTCACTTGTGTTATTGTGTTTAGCCATTCTGATAAGTATAAGATGCAATCACAAAGTAGTTTTTATTTGTTTTTTTTCTAATGACTAACGACACTGATTTTTTAAAAGTGTTTCTCAGATGAGTTTCTTCTATTGTAATTATGTTTTATTTGTAGCTCATTTGTTGCTTCAGTTCATTGATTTTTTTGAATTTTGAATTTTAGTGTTTTGAATTCTTTATATATTTTGAATGTACTCCTCTACTGGATGTGTAGTAGGTGAAAATCATCTCCTCTTTTGTATGTTGCCACTTTGCCTGAATGACCATATCCTTTGCCTTACAGAAGCTTTTCAGTTTCATTCTGTACAATTTATTAATTGTTGACCTTGGTGCTCTTGTTAATGGTTTTCTGTTTTGAGAGTCGTGTCCTGTTTCTTGTTCTCAAATCTTATCTGGTTCAGAAGTGCCAATATTTATACCAACAATGTTTTACATAGCACCTACTTCATAAAGGCAAAGCAACCATAAACATAAAACTTAAATAAATCAGTATTTATTTAAAATATGTCCAATTTTATTAAGATTGAAAAGAGTGATCTAATATAACATTATCATAATAAAATGCTAACCAGTTATTTTTGGAAAATTGCAAATTTCACAAACCATTTATTAGTTATATAAAATTATGTTATATGTTTAGATAAGTAGTATGTTTTCATAACATAGCCCTTTTTACAAAATATAAAATGTATTGAAAATGCTGAATCACTAACCGATAATGTACATGTGTTTTCTAGGCATTATCATGCAAAAAAATCAAAGAAACAAACAAAAACAAAGTAAAACAATAGCCAAATATCTTTTAAGCTTCTATTTATTGAAATGCAAACACTTTAGTATCTCATGCTAGTTAATCCCAAAGACACCAAAATTGTGTTATTTGTTTTTGATAATGATATGATTCTAACCTATGCTTATAGGCAATCATTTTGTTTAATAGTATGTGAAGGTAAAGATAAGTACTAACAATCTATATTTTATTATTAGTATAAGTACTAATAATTATAGTTAACTGTTGTAATCAAATAAAAGAGATATACCACCCATTATCATATTATCAAGTGTTTAAGTCGCAAAATCACATATCCAACTTTTATTCTTACCAAAATAGAAAAACTTATTTTTAACTTATTTCTATCCTTCATGAAACTGCTGAAAATTCAAGCTTGACAAGGGTCTACAAACTAGAGCTGAATAAGGTAAATTATTCTAAAGGTGGCATGAATAGAAGTCTGTAGTGTTTAATAAACAGACAACTTTAGTTATACAAATGGTCACAATAATGGAGTTTAAGCAAGATCAATCAAAATGGACCAGCACATACACAAGTCAGTCTCTGGAAATAGGAAGTGAAATATTTTTTGACATATGTAATGTATTCCTTTATTCAGAGAAACTGTAGTCTCTGGTAGAAAGCACAAGTATTGGTTTCTATGGTGCAGTACCTATTATTCAGTCTCTTTCAAACAAAGTCAGTAGGGCATTTGAACACATTTTGGAAACTCAGACTTAAAATTGGACACATAACCAACAGCCAATCCCATGGGTAAGTAATAAGATATTTACTATTCCACGTGGAAAATCCAATATGGTGTTGTGACGTAGACATTAGCCCAACAAGTACTTGCTGTATGAGAATATGTGCTCTGAAACACATAATTCATAGACTGTATTGCAAATGAGTTCCTTAAGCATTGGCAGTAATGAGAAATACAGAGATTGAACTTCTTGGGAAACAGAGGTGAGAATTTTAAGAGCATCTTCAGATCTGCCAACCTGCAGCTACAATGCAAACATGCAGGAAAACCTTTGACCAAATTGAAAGATGATGGATAACGGGATAAGGCACCATAACAAAGAAACCCAGAAAATAATGGCTTTGTATATCCTCGAAACAACCAAGAGTATGAGAATGGCATGCAACTGGTCCAGTGAACAAGGTTACCCAGGAAATAACTTCCATGAAAAACATGAGTTGCTGAGGTTAATAGATTTGCAGGATTGTTAATGATATCAACACCTTAGGATATGAGTCAAGAATTTAAAAAGCATGCCATTATTAAGTTAATATTCCCTTTCTATAATCTGTTGTTATCTAAGAAGGTTATAAAAGCAACATCCTGTATGTTTTAGGTGTGAACATACACTGTAGTTTTCTCTAGTGAGACACAAGGATTAGCCTCTGAAGTTCCTCTGACAAAGCCCGACTTGGGTAATATAAGAAATGCTCTCATTTAGAGAAAGGAGTGATATGGAGTTTACATGAGGCTGTAATATTCTGATGGGTTAGTAGTAGAATTAAGTAATAATATTTTACATGGGTTAGTAAAGGAGTAGAGGATTGGTCAAATTTTTGAATGAGGAGACTTCTGAATGAAAAGAGCTAGCACTAAAACAAGCTTTTTCAAAGCAGTTTAAATATTTTCTTCATTTGTTTCCCTACATAGATATACACTTCATACTGGAGGAAAACTGCTGTGTACTAGACATCTTAACAGTTTTTTCCTCCTGTGCTGCACTTAACTACATAAATTTTATTCACCTGTATATTTTCTAGCATGGTGCAATGGAAAGGGAAACTTTATGGCAGTAAAGTGAAGTTTGTTCTGCTCTGTAGAATTCTCTTCAATGGAAATCTTCAAAGGTTCTCTATTCCATTGAGGAAACAGTAACACACAGTTCCAAACAGGCCTGGTTCTGCAATAGGTCATCACCCAGACCTTGTGATCATTGGGTAAAAAGCAGAACACTCCAACAACCACTGTGAAATAGACAACACAAAAAATATATTAAATGAAATATACTTTTTCTTCATTTTATGGTAGAGACTTAGCTCCCCAAAGGGATGTAGCCTGTATATATTTCTCAGAAATAAGGACCCTGAACTTTAATAAGTATGAATGCCACTAGTTGGTGGCAATGCCAGGCAAAATCTTGGAACATTTAAATTCATGCAGAATGTTTTAGTCACCAGAATAGTGTTCTTAGAATGAATTTGAGGAAAGTAGGGCCCAGATATATTCCATTTAATCAATGTAGAGGTCACAGAGCTCTCTTTCCTTTGGAAAACCAAAAGTGCCAAAAGAAACTCCATCCAGACTTTGCAGAAACTTAGGGGCCAGGCAATTACCTATTTTGAGCCCTAACTCCTCTATGGAATGCTTTTTTTAATGCATCACTAAAATATAGTTGTGAGGTATAATGATGAGTCTCAACTATGAATGATGTAAATATCACATAATGTAAATAATGCAACCATAATGCAGAAGAACCAATTGGTCTCTGCAAACTTATTCAACATACATAATGCTTCTTTGCATATTTCTTTTAATTTATATGATTCGATACACAGTCCATACAGTAAAAACTATGCTTGACCTCTGAAGATGATCTACTTATCTCTGTAGATGTTTTCCTTCCTAGCACTTACAGGATCAGCCATAATAAAATGTATCATTAATTAAATGAATCAACTATTAATGACTGAGCTGCTTGTCATTTTTGTTTTTCTTAGTGCATTGTGTCATCCTTATAAGACTAATAGATGGCCTTTGTCCTAAAAGACTGCAATATTATCTTAATTATATAGAAGCTTAATTAATGCATTTTAATCTTCCAGCTGAGCATTTTTTTAAGTTAGGAAATTCATCTGTATTGAGTAGATACTAATTTATTCACAGATAATTATCTCTGGGTATGTCATGCTGTTTCTGTGCTGTACACTCTTTGTGGCATAATCTTACATGTTTTTCTGTCACCCAGGGATGGATGCTCTTACAAGAAAATAAGTATGAATGGGGTGCTAAAAAAACAGCAATGCATTTTTCACAATCCTGGAAGCAGATTCTGAAACCAAGCAGAAGTTAATTTGACTGTTCAGAAGGGCTGTGTTTTCTTGTTATGTAGGGCTGTCTTGACTCTTCGGTTTGTAAAGAGAGGGAGTTCGCCTTTTTTGTACCTCTTCTTTGTATATTTTTTGTTTGTTTATTTACTACAAACTGCATTTGATTACATTTTTGGCCTTAGACAAGCTAGGCAAGATTTCTGTCACCCAGTCACACCCCTAAGTTTAGAATTATCTCTTAAAAGTGCATAGACACCATTTGTGAAATCTACCTTCATGGCATGACTGATTTTTCACGGTTTCTGTATAGAGAACTTCACCTTTTTGTTTCACATGGTTCTATGGGGACTGAAATCTCTCAAGGACGGATAAGCATGGCAGAGAAACACTCCCCGATAGAAGAAGCTTGAATCACAGAATGTTCACGCTTTAGCAGACCAGAAAGCTGGTGACCGCCAGGATCAGGGTGGGAATTTTCAAGGAAAAGCCTTTAGTGACTGACTTCTGGTGGCCAGGCCACATGTTCCCAGAGCTCCCTGGCCTTTTGCAATAATGCCACCAGCAGGGGAACAAACACTCCAACACGAGGGTATGTAAAACATTTTAGATTCAAACCATGACAAGCTCATATCTAATATTTACAATTTGGAGTTTTGGTTTCAAGCATTTGAAATTTAGGAGGATCACAAAGGTTCATTTGAAAGCAGATGACAAATATAAACTGAGTATTTCTTCCATCTTAAGCTGTCCTTTGTGAATGTATTTTTCTTTTAAAGAGATTTTCTACAGAGTGAAGAGGGAAGGAGGGAGGGAGGGAGGGAGGGNGGAGGGGGAGGGAGGGAAGATAAAAGAGAGAGCACCTTAGCAATTTTGAAAAGTATCTCCTCTCACACATAAAATATGTATGAATGTGAGAATATCCTCCTATGACCTTTCTCTGTCTTCCCACAGAGGATCTCTCTGATTTTGGGAACCACTCTAAGTAGCTTTCCACTCTGATGACAGACTACGTCTGTTGGGGTGGTGAAGAGCGAAGGTATAGTAAGCAGTATGGAAGATAAAGGCTCCTCATTCTCAAATGATAACTTAACATCATTGAGTTACTAAAGGCCATTCTTCATGGAGGTAAAGAAGAGTGTCAAGATGAAGCTGCCCTCCAAATGGTCTTCCTTAGGCTAGCTCAGCCAGCATTAATTCAGTACTATCACATATTCTCTCAGAACCTCTCACCCCCACAACATTTAGTAACATTTCTCCTCATCTGGTGTGACTTTTCTTTTTTTTTAAATAAAAGCTTGGCTTGAAGTTCAAATCAAAATTAATATTTAAAAGGCAGCAACAGGTGGTAATTGCAAAGTTAAATTTTGTGGCTTTATTTTTTTCTTTGCAAAGATAAAGTGAAAAGTCCTACAAAATATCAAAACCACATGTTGAAAGACTATTTTCTCTTGAATAGAACATTCCTTTACATTTTGAAACTTTTTCTGTCATTTTCATATTTAACTCAGGGTCTGATATGTTACTGCAGGACTTTATGGTATCTGATTTGTTTCTTATCTATCTATCTATCTATCTATCTATCTATCTATCTATCTATCTATCTNATCTATCTATCTATCTATCTATCTATCTATCTATCATCTATCTTCTATCTATCCTGCATCTATCTATCATCTATATATATATATATATATAATCAATCATTTATTTATTTATCTATCTGTTTGTTTATTTATTTATAAATCAGAGTAATCCACATTGCTCCCCCAAACAACATAGATTATTGATACAGTCCTTGGTTACCTCTCAGGCAATGAGGGTAGGCCCCTATAGCTAAAGCCAGCACATATTTAGGACACAGGACTTAATGTTTTGAGCTGGATCTCACATGAAATCCTCTTTTCTGTTTGATATTCAGGGTGGCACAAAATACTATGTAAGTGTCAAGGCAAGGAAGCAATTCACCAGTCCTAACCTACCTGAGAAATCTATGAACCACAAATACCAGCATGCTTGATTCTGGAAACCCAGTCAGCATCCTGAAGAGAGTGAAAAAAAAAGAAAAAAAAACAGAAATGCAATACTGTCACCATACCAGACTAGCAGAATTCTAAATTGTTGATCATATTTTGGTCATTTTGATTTTAACAGTGGGTCTTATGAAGATACTCAGGCTCATCCTAAAATTCCTCTGCAACTCAGGCAAACTTTGAACTTCTGATCTTAGCTTGAACCTTGTGAAGAATAATTACAGGCCAATATCACTAAAACTGGCACCTGGTTTGCTACTTTCTTAATATCTATAAACTTATTCATTTCTATGTAAATCAATTCTATGGTTATTTATTCACTTCTGGCCATATTAAAGTGTTAATATAGAAAAAATCCTTTGACTCAGAACATAAATTCCAGGAACCCTGCCATGCTCTTTCTGTCCTGGTCCTGTTTTTGTTGTTGATGTTATTGTTTGGTTTGTTTGTTTCCTTTTGTTTTCCTTTGTGTGTGTGCTACAGTGTTCATTTATTTTTTTTATCATGATTTATTAAACAATTCCAGTATTCCTAGAGCACTACGTGTCTTACAGGGAACATAAATATAAATAGGATAACATGGGAGCTTTTAAGATCTGAAGAATATAATATTGTAATATAGATATTTCTAACTTAAAATGCTGAAGAAGCATTATTCTATGTTCACAATTACCTTCTGTTGCAGATACTAAACTTTTGCTGTTGTGATATTTTAGATCAAACCAGGTCCTTGTCTGTGGTAGGCATGTGCTCCATCAATCATTTCACTATTGATCCTTCAGAAAAGATTTTTAAACCATTATATTAAAGCTACCATATCAAATAAACAAATTACAAACACTTTATTCCCTCCCTTCTTTGCATTTCTACACCCTTTTCATTCATTTTCATCCATTTTAATTAAAACAAGGTCTATGTGCCTCATGAGTTTTAATTTTTCTAAGATGATTTTTAAGTCTATTAAGAGTCAAAGTAAAAAGAATATCTTGAATTATGTTCAGAACCCTGCAGATCCACTTTCTTGTAAAATAACTGTCTGTAAAGAAGTATAAGAAAATATTAAACATGATTAAGATAATTTACTCAAGCCACCCCATATTAAGGCAATCATTAAAACTAGCCTATGGGGGAGGGGTTCAGCATTGAAAGTTGCTACTATATATTATCAAAAACACCAGATTTCAACAGTATAATGATATAGCATGTCAATTGAAGGAGGACTTGCTATAGGAGTACAAGCATGGGTTTTAAGAAATACATGATGTAAAACCACATTAGAAATGTATCCAAATAATTAGCAAAAGTCATACATAGAGTGATAAATGAAGGAATGTTTATACTTTATCCACAAGTATATAAATTAGAGAATCTTTTAATATAGCTCAATCTCTGGAATTAAAAATCCAGTCTTAGTTTTTTGTAGAAGGTATTAAAAATAAAAGTTAGCAGAATGATAATGCTTCAAGACTGCCAGAATTAGGACAGAAAAAATTTAAGAAGCCATTAAGAAAAATATATCAAACAAACTAAACATGAAGACAGATGCTAAAAGGAAATCCCACACTAGCTCATAATTGAGTACAATAAAGGGTTATTTATTTAGGGGTAAACTCACAGATCACTGTCCTCTGCTCAAACAGGGAACAACAACCGAATCATGCAGCTGGAAGAGAGGCCGTTTTGCAAAGAAGAAAACAAGCTTCAAGTGGAGTGTCTTTGGTGCTCAACATTCTATCAGGAATAGGTGAGTGCTGCCAGGAGCAATTGTGTCTCACCTCAACAGAACCCTAAGTTATTTAAATGCCATATTGTACAGCTCTTTAAAATTGTTGAAGATTACCTATCTAGGCCGAATACAATCTCTATGTATCTAAAGAAACTTATTATTCTAACTATAAGTATGACAAACATGAACAACTATTGACCTATAATACTTAATACCTATATAACTTAAAGAATAAGACTTCATATTAGAATATGACAAAATAACTTTGCCTAGGTATGCAAATACCATAGATGAAAATAAGAACATATTCAATATAGTTTAAGTTTGTATCAATATGCAAGAATTTATACCAATGTAAATTGCTTATAAATAATAGCTCACAAGTATTCATTTTATCACTCACTATTATTATTAGTGGGAGTAATCTCACACTAATCTATTTTCCCATCTAATTCCTCTTTATTTTTTCAAAGAGATCCCTCAGCTCACATAATTTCCCCCCAAACCCAAAGCCTATAATAATTATAATTGACCCCTAAATGATGTCCCTAACCTTGAGGACAAACTTTGTTGGGAAAGCAGACTATGTCTTCTAGAATTACTTCTAGCTGTTATGGGGGAGATGTTCTGTGTGATCATGTGAAAGTAAAATAATGGTGAAGTTTCAAGATTACTATATTGAATAATTGCAATTAGTCTCCGAGAGGTCAGTAGGTTTTACTGAGGTTCCTATTTGGAGTTCTGGCCAGAACTTTGTTTTAAAAAAGTGTACCATTTCAGCTAATCAAGTTGGAATAATCTTGAACAGCTGGTACCCAAAACAGATTATATATTGAACCTGTATGAATAATGAAGTCAATTCCTTATCATATGGCTTAAATTCAGTGTTTTCAACATGCAAGAAAACTCTTTCTGCATATTGTGAATCTTATAATAGTACTGTAAGCATTCTGTTATCATATCTACCAGTTGGAGTTGTTGTTGTGGGGCCCTATCTTCTTTTTGGAAACTTTAAAGATTATTGCAGGAAAATTCATTGTTCATTGTGGAAAACTTAAACATTATTTATATAGACATGTATTCAATGAAAGGAACAACAGAGACAAACATAGAGTAATTTTTTTTCTAAATTCTTTCTTCTTTCTGTCCCATACCAGATGGCTCATGACATGAGACAGAAAGTCTGAATTTTTATTTTAACAACATGCTGGGATTTAGAGACAGACAGAGCCATTGTACAACTCCAACATCAGCTTTCATTTTTAAGTGAGTCATGACTATTCTTCTAAATAATATTCAGAGATTCTTACCCTCAGAAGACCTGTCCTCATAAGTGATAACTCTCTTTGCTTGGTTTTCCTATCTGTATAATTATCTTTTCCTCTTGAGACATCTAGATGTCCAAGGTCTCTTGATTTTCTAAAGATGAGTACTTTCCTGCAAAGACAAGAACAGAATGCTGCCCCAACCCTTATGAGGTTTCCTTACCACTTGATTGGTTATCACCTCTGTGGATGATCCATCTTTTCTCTTTCTCAAGAAATTTCTATTCTTCAGACCAAATCTTTATTAATTTTGATGGTATCCATAACTTTTTCCCTCCTATTAAAACAAGAGCAAAACTCCTACCCCAAAATAGCACATCTCCTGGTTTTCATTTTGAGGGCAACACATCCTTGAAATACACTGGCTGATTTAATTAAGAAAGCTTTTCTAATATCCAATGTCTCTGCTGCTGTTATTGCATTCTCACAAGTGTTGAGAAAACTCAATGTCAATAACACAATATATAATCATTTTCTGGGGGTATTTTCCATCCCTTTCTGTTTGTTTAACATATTCTTCATAGTTTGATTTTTTTCTGTAACTGCCTGATTATATATCGAACCTGTATTAATAATGAAGTCAATTCCTTATCATCTGGTATAAATTCAGTGTTTTCAATATTCAAGAAAACTCTTTCTGCATATTGTGAATCAGTAACTATTTTAAGAGGTTCCTTAAAATCCCTTACTACCATGAGAATAGCATTATAATTCTGCCTTTTGGACAGGAGTATAAGAGCTTTGTTCCATCTTATATATATATATATCTTCTGATTTGTAACCTGCCTTCCCTGATATATTTGCTTCAGCATAAAATGTACAGGCTCTAGTTATTGGTTTGTCCCATACAGTGCAGGTAAGGATTTAAGTATTTCTTTTTATAAGGCTAATTCAATCACCTATGAGAAAATTGCTGTATCTCTCCTAAAAAATTAGCACATGCTCTTTGCCAAAGTTCATTGCCTTCCCATAAATTTTTGAATTTTATCAGTAATAAAAGACATGATAATCTCTGCTGAGTCTATACCTGCTAGTTAACGAAGTCTCAATTTCCTTTTTATAATTAATTCAGATACGTTTTTTACAAAAGCTTTTAGTTTTTTATGTAATTTATGTGGAAAAAAGATCCATTCTAAGATAATATTTTTACTTTTTATTAAATATACTATAGGGGAAATTCTGGAAGGCAATATAACTAGAATGCAATTAAGATTTGGATTCACCATATCAATATGTACCACCTGTAATTTTTCTTCAACAGCAATAAATTCCTCTTCAGCTTCAGTTATTAATTTTCTGGGACTATTTAAGCCTTTGTCACCATCTAAGGTTATGTTTAAATGAGCTATTAGATCTGGTGTTATCACAATAGCTAGTCATAGACTGGAAATGTCTTCTAACAATCTTTGAAAGTTATTGGTCTCTCATAAATTGTGTCTGTTGTGTTCTAATTTTCTGTAAATGTATTTTATAACCTAGGTAATTGACAGAATCTCCTCTACGTATTGTAATCCCCATTTTGCCAAAACTTTCTTTATTTCTTCAAACATTCTTTCTAAAGTATCTATGTTTGAATTAGGTAGCAAAATGTTACCCACTTACTGGTAAATTACAGATTTAGGAATTTTTTTTACATATTATGTCTAATGGCTGACTTACAAAGTATTGCCATAGAGTAGGGCTATTGAGCAATTCCTATGGAAGGATGGTCCATTGCATCTCCTAAATAGGCACTGTGAAGGCAAATTTTTCTCTGTACTTTTCTTGTAAAAGTATAATAAAGAAACAATCTTTTAAATCAAGAACTATAAAACTTGGCCATCTTTTGAAATAGAGAAATCAGAGGAATTCCAGATTATACAGGGCCCATAGGATGAATTACCTTATTGATAGCTCTTAGATCTCTTACCATTCCTCATTTATCAGATTCTTTTCTAACAACAAACGCAGAATTCAAAGGGTTGGTTGATTTTTCAATATGGTGAGCATCTAGTTTCCCCTGTACCAACTGTTCTAAAGCCTGCAGTTTGTCTTCTGTTAATGGATACTCTTTAACCCATATTTGTTTCTCAGTTAAACATTTTAAATGTATGGCTGTTGTTACCTATAAGGTTTGCTAGTTGCTTTGTGTTCTTGTACAGCCTGAATGGATGCTGACTTCTGTGTATAGTAACTTAAAATATTCTTCCAAGAATTATGAGGTTTGGGGACTGCTTGGATGCTAATCTTGGTATTCCATTGCTACAGCAGGTCACAACCCCATAAATTTGCTACAATATTAGCCACATAGGGCCTCAGACTTCCTCTCTGTCCTTTGGCCCTATGCATTCAACCTATCTCATGCATTATTTCACATGCTTTATTGAGATAGAGTTGCAATTCCTAGGAATAGAACATCTGCCTCTTAAAGAGGCCAATGTGGATACCAAAATTCTGGAGTAATGATACTCACATCCACACCTATGTCTATCAAACCCATGATTACAATGCCATTTATATACACTCTTAGCTTTTGTCTTTGGTCATTTATAAAAGTCTGCCAAAATACATTTTTCCTCTTTTCTATTGGAATATTTTATTTGTTTTCCCTATTTATTACATGATCCAGAATAGTATGTTTTTCAACATAAGGCTCTGGATTTTTAGATTTTTCTGGTGAGACATTTCATCCACAGTGACTGGAAATGTCTAGACACTTTTGATTTGAGGCCTATGAGAGCCTCCCCCCAAGAATTTTCTTGGTGGAATCAGGTTGCCTTGTCTGTCTTTTGTTGACCTGCATTCATTGGTCTAATGATGGCCTTTTCTGCACCTTCTACATAATCTAGAAGTTGATACCTTTTATTTTTGCCATTTCTAAAGGAGACATTATTTCAAGAAATTACTTGTCTACAATCCTTTCTCAGATGGCCTGTTTACGATCATTAAACATCTGGCAATTTTATGTATCCTCTTACCTTTGGAAATTACTTCTCTTACCCAGATTCAGTATTACAGTCAAATGTCTCAATGACCATTTTATGCATATTTCATTCATCCATTGGTGCTGATCTAACCTTTAAAGGCCCAAGTATCTTTTTACATTATAAGCTGGCATTCAAAAGCCAGTCAATAAGTACTCATTTAGAGTCTGGGTCTGTTACTCCTATTTGTACATCTTTAGTTAATCTTTTAAAAAGTCAGTAAAGGGTTCCCTTTGGTCCTGTTTAACCCTGGCATATGATTCAATTAGTTTTCCTAGTTTTTGAATTCTTCCCCATGCATTTAAGGCTGCTTTGTTGCATAGGGACAAGATTTGTTCATAGTAGAGAGCTTGAGTCTATGGGTCAGCATAAGTGCTCTCACCAAGAATTTGATCTTGGGATGTCTCAAGTCCTTTTCTTTTCCCTGTTCTAAATTTTTAGCCTCTTACCTGAAATAACATTTTCACATCAGTTGAGTCCCATCATCCACCATTGCTGAACCTAACTAGAGCCACTCATGTGACTTAAGGCTAGAGGTCCATGTATTAACTATCTCCCTAACAAATGCAGAATACAAACCATAAGTTACTACTGCTTGCTTAATTTCTTTTAGATCATTCATTCCTATCTATCTTCTTTCTTTCGATCCTTTTAGGCCTTTAGAACTTAATGCTTTGTCAGAGTAGATGACAGAGTAGAAAATTAAATCCCTGGGTGAGTCATCTCTAACAGCTGCTGTCCAGTTTAAATTCTGTCCTTGTGATATAGGATGGTCATCTGTATATGTGTTATTTTCATTGGTTAATAAAGAAACTGCCTTGGCCCTTTGATAGGACAGCAGCTTAGATAGGTGGAGTAGACAGAACAGAATGCTGGG
>LOEQ01009484.1:27808-42077 GCA_001685075.1 Bramus lutescens
GCAGTGTTTAAATGAATACAATTTGTGTGTTGTTATTTCCGGATATAAGCTAGCCATGTGGGAGCCGGCCGGACAAAAAGCAGGCCCGCTCCCCTTTCACTATATCCTTGTACCTTCTTTCCCTGCTCATCAGCTCCAATAATCATTTCAAAACGTTTTACTACTGTAAAATGATTTTTTAAAGCCTGAATCTCCTGTCCCGTATATATTTCTAGTGATTTCATTGAGATACCTAAACTCTGGTACTTATTCTGCACATGTGATTCCAAGGTTTGAAGTTTTTCCTTTAAAGATAACATCTCATTCTTGGACTTTATTTTATAGGGTACAGATTGTCTTCCTGGAGAGATACTCTATCTGCTAATCTATCATCACATTTTAACAAATTTTGATTGTCAAATTCAACAGTATTCTTTCTTTCACATAATTTCTCAATACCATTTTATATGGATTCAATTTTGTTTGTCAAAGTAATGTTACCCTTTTCAAAAGTATTAATTTCTTAAGGTAATATTTGATTTTTGGTGGTATTAATCCTGTCAGCTAGCTGTTCTTTACTAGTCTATAAAGAATGCATCATTTCTAAAAGATCCTCATTCTTGGCTCTATTTTCAAAACATTTTCTTAAGTATATGTATGAAGAAAAAACTGAGTTCCAATATCCAATAAATGGATTATCACAATAACCATATAAGCCTTGCAGAATACAATCCATAGTATTAGCAATTTTTTCTAAGATTCTCAGTGGTAATGTTGTTTGCTATTATATAACTTTCAAGTTTATTGATTTGTTAATTAACAAATTATGTTATGTGGTCTGGAAATTGTTTTAGGAGTAATAATCTTTATTGTCCAGCAGGGGTCATAGTTGCAGAGTCATCACAGCATCAACACGACTGGTGGCACCAAACTCAGGCCAGTACTGTTTTGGTTTTCTGCCTTGGTGCTGGTTATATCTTGAGAAATATGCTTTGCTTGACAAATTAAAAGCAATTAAATCAATTCTGTACATGGAACAAGAAGCCCAGAACTCACGAACATGGAGCACACACTGGAAGCTGTACAACCTGTCACATGGCAGAGAGTCAGAAGGTCCAGTGCTGCTTGAGTCCCAGGGTAGCCACTAGTACAGCTGCAGGAAATAACTGGGGTTTGGAGAGTGCACCAGGAGATGCTTCAGGTTGCCCTGGACCCAGAGTTATTACACAGCTTAGCTTGAGGCAAACTTGTGTGTGTGTGAGAGTGTATACATATATATGCATGTATGTATATAATACATACATACATATAGACAGACAGACAGACAGATAGTAGCAGGCACTGAAAACTGTGACAATTTTGGTGATAAAAACTGACATATATGCCTAAGAAACCTAAACAATTTCAAATAGAATCAAGGCAAAGATAGTATGTTGTAATAAAAATTGAGAAGGTTCAAATGAAATGGAAGTCATTTATGCATGGGAAAGGAAAATGATTCATTATGTACAAGGTAAGAGCAGCAGCTAACTTCACATTAGAATAGAGGCACATAGAAGAAGTAGGATGAGGTATGTGAAAAGGAGGGAAAAGAAAGCTATTACAGGTAAATAGAAGATTATGGTGTTTATTTTAGTAGAACTATTTTGGGAAAACAAACTGTAGCAACTAAAAACAAGCTCTCAGAGGAACAGAGTGAGACCACACACTATTGCTTACAAATTGCAGCAGGAGGAGCAATTTTATGATGATTAGTTCATGAATTATTTTTTATATTATCTTCTGATAAGAAAGGATTTGTAAAAGATGGTGTATATTTAATCATATTTCTGAGCTTATATAAATATGCTATATAATAATAAAAGAGTTGTTGTTTTAAAATAAAATAATGACAAAATATTGAGTCAATTTAATGGACCCAATAAAGTGAACCCAAAGTAGCAAATAAATGGTTAGTGGAAAATGTATATGAAATATTTGCTCTTACTTCTTCAAGCTTCATGGAAATATGTGAAATTTTGTAATTAATTATTTCATGAGCTGCTCAATGAATTTGGGTGAATGATGAATCATATATAAGGTGATAGACCTGTAAGAATTTATTGTTTAATGAGGGCATAACAAATTTAGACTTTCAAATATATTCCATGAGTTTACACATTGACCAAACTGCCTCACACACCATATCTTTGACTGTGTTCTTACTGCTAAGCAATACATGACAAGAAAACAAAAAATAGATCATTAGGATCATGTTATGCAAATTTAATATGTATGATATAGCACCATAGACAGGAGCAGGAATAAAAATATATACATATTAAATGTCTACTTTCTAATTAGTGTATTTTTAAATTAAATTATAATAAAATATATTTTCTAATTCACAGAATTTCAATAACAATATAAAACTAAGGATACATTCAAACATGTTAAAATTTTAAACATAACAGCAAATATTGCTAAAGAAATTAAAGGAAGAAAAGGACAAGTAAAGTATAAGTTCTTAAAATTACACAACATAAAAATCCAAATGGCATATATAAATTCAATGACATCAGAAACACTACAAAAACTAAAAAAAAAAATAGTCCTATCAAAAGGTAAGGGCCACTCTATTATGCAAAAGCAGAATCTAACTCTATGTTGTCCTGTTAGGCCACCTTTACTTTCACAGAATTGCACAGTATGAGAACAAAGAAATGGGAATTTGTATCATTCTGAAAGATAGCCAGAGTAGCTGTGTGAAAAATCAAGGTGGACTTTAAGATTAGAAATAAAACTAAGAGTAAAACATTGTTTTCCTAAGGAAAAAAAATGCATCAATCTCCAAGGAATATGATGCCATTGTAAGAATATATGCATCTGAAACAGTGTGCACAAGACATAAAGGATATATATATAAAGAAATTTGAATAATACTGAAAACTCCAATATCTTATTTTCAGCAATAAGTATAACTAAACATAGCATAAAAAAGGAAAGAGAAGACTTGAGTAGAATTAGAATCAAATAAACCTAACAAAATGTCTGTTGGAACTCTGCCTGGAAACCACAATATCTATATTGTCATCAACAACACAAGCATTATTCTCCCAAATAGACCATTTGCTCATAACATAATAAAATCTTGGTACATTTACAAGGTTTGAAATTATACAAACAATGTCCCCTAACCACAATTAAGAGGAATTAGATATCAACAATTAAAGAAATTTAAGAATTTTATGAATATATGAGATAGTAAAATACTAAACTTAAACAGTCAAAGGGGTCAAAACAAAATTATAATCTCACAAAATATTATGAAGCAAACAAAGACAAAGTTACTGTTACATGTGGATATTAGAGTCCAATGGGTACTCATTAAGATGAACATATTCTTTTGTCCTAGAAGAAGGAATTAGATAGAGACATGTTAAAGATAGAAACTGAAATACCTTTCTCCCTTTTTCTTTATTTTTTGAAATTATATCATAGCTACATCATAACTCCTTTCCCCATCAACCCTTCCATATAAATCCACATCTCATTGCTTAGAAAGACTTTTTAAAGAAAGGGAGAGCTTGAGGAGTGAAATTGACCATATCTGGGAGAATACTTTAGCAATGAATTGCCAAGTGCTATAGAAAGCACTGAAGCTTTTGTATCATCCTATTGAAGGCTTTCAGATTACTCACATAGTGGGGCATTAGTAGCACATGCTTTAATTTACTTCATGTAGCTCTAGAGGTTTTCAATTGTCTTAGGTTCCTGTCTTCATCTCTGACATTGGTTTTTCTCATTGTTTTACCTTTCACCTCACTCTCTTAATGATTCTCCCACAACATCTCCAAACAATGGTGCTAATAGACATTTACTCTGCTAATACTAGTATTAGAAACAAGACATCAACAAAAACTATAAGACTTGAGATAGTGAGACCAGAAAATAAAATGTAAATTTAGAAGAATAAGTCAAATACAGTAAGAGATTTATAAAATAAAGTAAATAAGTGTAATAAATAAAATTAACAAACCCTAAATTTGTTTTCTGAAATCAGAGTAAAAATTGACAATTTCCTCACTTAATAAAAGTGAGATAAGACTCACAATTCTAAAAATGAAAAAAAACACTGTTGCTGCTGTTACTATTATAACCGTGTCTACATATACTGACCTGAGTGGCAATTTCTGAAAACATAACTTATAAATGTCCTCATATTCAAAAGAGTATATTTGCATATGGAAATAAATAAAGTAGTTTGAAGTAAGAGAAAATATAATTAAATTGAAAAACAATAATGAAGACCCAAAAGAGGAGAGGGACATGAGAAGAGGACTGCAGAGAATGACTTGACTTGCGATAAGACATGATGTGTCAGGAGTCAACAGAAATGAGGAGTAGAACACAAACTTCCTGAGAGATTCCAGCATGATTGTTGCCCTGATGACAAGTTGATTTTAGATATCTGCCCTAAAGAACCATGTTAGAATGGATGTCTGTTATTTCAAGACTTCAAGTTTATAACCATCTGTTATGATATCCTCAGGAAATTAGTAAAGCTACATGTCAACAAATTAGATGATGTTGATGAAAGAATGTAATTCAGAGAAAAGCCTAACATACTAATAATCAAGAGGAAAAAGAAAATCTTTACCGAGAAGATGGTTGGTACACTATGAAACATTTTCCAAAAGATCTATGCACATTAAATTTGTTGCTCTTGTTTGGTTGCTGATTAGAAATTGTAAATTTTGAATGGAGAGATAGATCAGTCAGTAAAAATGTTTGCCTTTTAAGGAAAAGAGACAATAATTAATCCATAAAACCCATGAGCTAATAAAGGTGAGTGGTGCTAACTCGAATTGGCAGACCAGAGTAGGGAGAAACACGCTGATCCTTGGGTCTCAGAGACCAGCTAGTCCAACCTCCAATGAGATACTCTGGACAACAACAAAGAAGCAACACTGGAGGTTGTTCTATGGCCTTGTGTACAAACTACACTACAGTACACTACACTACACACACAGACACACACACACACACACACACACACATTCATGCTTCCCTATACACTTCTGAAATCCATACAAAAAAATTACACTTGAAGGCCATCACAGAGGACCGTCCTTCACAACAGGCTTCAGATCCTACATCCTGAAGCTGAGTGTGTTAATATACTAATTTTAAGGAGAGAGAAAACATCACAGTTGTGTCCCCTTTCCCCAGTGATATAAAGCATCTAGAAAAAGGGACAAAATGGAGGCAGAAGGATTTTACTGAGGTCCATTGAGGGAAAGCTATTTCCTTCATGGAAATCATGGTTGGTTTTACAGGCTATTCTATTTTCATTCTTCAACTCTTAACAGTCTGCTCTGATTGATGACTTTTGATCAGTGCAATGGCATCTGCATTGCATCTGGCCCTTTGTGGAACTACATCTGCTATCTAGTGGAAGACTTTGTTCTAAAGAACAAAGATTTATCACTTTCCATTCCCTTAAGAGAAGGCCTACCAATCACCTGCACAGAAGAATTCTCCACAGAGAAGTTTCTGTTTTAGAAAACAGTAGATGGCACAGTGGTACTGTTGTTCTCTCAGTGACTGTTTTACACACAACGCCCCCTTGGTTTTTCCCTACTCTCATGCTTCAGTGTGCCTCACGTTGTTAAGTGATAGCTAGTGTGTCTTTCATATGCATTATGCTCCATTGTAACTTGAAGGGGCCTGCTCGTTGGGGTTTCCGTCCCACCCAGTACCCCACAGTCGGCAAGCCCCAAGGAAAATCACATAGAGATTTCCATAAGATTATAAACTAATTGGCCCATTAGCTAAGTCTTCTTATTAGCTATTATTGTTTATATTAACCCATTATTCTTGTCTATGCTAGCCACATAGCTCGATAACTTTCTCAGCTGAGCAGGTTACATGTTGCCTCTTTGGTGGTCCAGGCTGTACTTGGAGGAATGGGCTTCCTCCTTCCTGGCATTCTCCTTTTCTCATCGCCCCACCTCTACTTCTTGTCTGGTTGACCCGCCTATACTTCCTGCCGGGCCAATAAGCATTTATTTAAAACATGATTGACAGAATACAGAACAAGTCTCATCTGAATTTATTTAATGTAGCTCAGAGGACTAGTGAATCCAGAGGAGGTAGGAGCGAACTTCCAGTGATGCGCAGACAAGAATTTGAAAATATCCAAAGAAATATTACCAAACTGAATCCTGGAACATATGTGATTCAATTTTTGAGTAAGAGACACCAAGAGAATGCCACACCTTCTTTTGGATACAAAGATTTCTAGGTATACTCCAGTATATCCAGCTTCTCAAAGGGGAGACATAAGTAAATGTGGTTTATAGTTTGCTTTTAACTATAGCTTTATATATGACTTAGAATGGTTTAATGTGACTATCTAGAAAAGGTTGCTATGAAGCATAGATTTTTATTGGCTTGTTGCTAAAGGCCACCTGACAGGATTTCAATAGGTAAAATAAAAATGTATTTTAAGATTACCTGGTCTACAAGAGCTAATTCCAGGGTAGTCTCCAAAGCTACAGAGAAACCCTGTCTTGAAAAAGCAGATAGATAGATAGATAGATAGATAGATAGATAGATAGATAGATAGATAGACAGATAGATATTACAGGAAGATAGGATACTTTTGTATTAGTCAAAAATCAAAAGCAATGTTTATTTGAGATACTCAGGTGTTTTCTTGGAGAAAGAGGGAGGCTTTTCATTGTTTCTATAACATATCTGAACATTATTTTATCTAGTATTATTATATCTAGTATTATTGTGTCTATGTGAGCAGCCTTTGTAGCAAGTGTTCATTAGAGTGCAAAAGGCATCAAACCGATTCCTAGATATGTGGATCATTTTGTGCCTTGTTTTCATAATTTCATGTCTTCCATCCTGCCACAGTACAGATAAAAAATCATGCTCTTTCCTTCTAAAAATACTCAATACAATCAATAAAAGATATGTTTACTTTATTTAAAGAAACCTATGAAAGTCATACAAGGACATATTTAATAGTAAAAGTCAAATCTCTATAATCAGGCATGGAAGAATTAGGTCCACTTGCATTTTAGCTATTCAGTACTGACACTTCATATATGAAGATTACAAGTAATCAAAAAGTCATTTATGAATGAACATAAGAAAAATGATTATTTTAGGTGATGGTATCTTATACATAGAAGATCATAAAAATTCTAAACAAAATGCATTAAAACTACACAGTAGTGCAACATACTCTTGGGATCAAACAAGTTAATTTATTACTGTTGTTCATCTTCTCTTAATACTATTATCATTATTATTAAGAAACAAGGTCCATCTATGTAACCCTGGCTCTTCTGGAACTCACTATGTATACCAGACTGATCTTGTAATCACAGAGATTCAAGTGCTTGTGACTCTTAAGTGCTAGTATTAAAGTGTCTGCTGTACCATACTCAACATATTTTAAAAGTGAGTATATTCCTAAATATTTCTAATAAGCAATCTGCCTAAAAGTCTAAAAACATATTCCCTTAAAAGCATCAAGAGAAAGAGATTCTTGGGAGGGAAAGCTCACACTGTGAAGTTATAAAATATACTTTTTATGGATCAAAACACATAGTATAATTAAGATAGAACCATTTTAATATAATCCCCAAAGTCTTCCTGGTTTCAAACTTAGGAGTTGTCCTAAAAATAATTTTGGACTCAGTAGGGATTGATACCACCTAAAAGATAAGAATCTAGAGAGTCCGCTGACTTTATGATCTCACACTTTTTCTATATTTTTCCTTAAGCTTTTCCTACATTTTGCAAAGATGAATAACGACTACTAAAACCTGACAGAGGGCACAGGTGTAAAATATTCGGTGAAAAACATATAGTTCGGTAGTGATATTTCGTTTGTGCATTAATAAATAAAGCTTATCTGAAGATCAGAGTACAGTGCTAGCCGCTAGTTAGCCATAGAGGCCACGCAGTGGTGGCACATACCTTCAATCTCAGCACTGGGGAGTCAGAGGCAGAAGGAATTCTCAGAGGCAGAAGGAATTCTGTGAGTTCAAGGCCACCTTGAGCTACTTGAGGTTGATTCAATCTAAAAGAGAAACAGAGCCAGGCTGTGATGACTCACACCTATAATCCCAGTACCTGGGAGTCGCATGCCTTTAATCCTAGCACTAGGAAAGTGGAAGCCGGAAGGGATATGATTGGGTTGAGAGTGGAATATATGGTAGGAGGAGACAGAAGGTCAGGCAATCCAGTCTGAAGACTTGTGGAGACAGGATACCCCATTTGGTCTGAGGATTTCATAGAGATAAGAACTAGTGGCTGACTACTCTGTTTTTCTGGTCTTTCAGCTTTCACTTCTTAATATCTGACTCTGGGTTTTTATTATTATGGCCAATTAGATTTTCTTTACATAGTTCCGTTACAATAACTAAACAATTTCTAAATTTAAAAGCATTAAGTGCTTCCTAAGAAATATTGAACAATAAAATTATATAAAAGGAGATAGAATGGGTTATAAAAATCTTACCCCTACAAATTATGATTAGCATAACAAATACATTTTTTTTCTAGAAAAATGGATGGTAAATAGTAAGATTTATATACATTAATGTACTAAGATAAATGACTCGTTATCTTATATATGTCTACAAAATGGACAGTATTCTGCCATCTACCCAAATACTACTCTGTTTTGTTTATTACAAAATACTTACTTGAGCATTATATTCCATCAAATAGTCCTCAAAATAAAATATATTTGATTAAAAATATTTTGTAACATATGCAACAAATATTCCTTGCTTCTTGATATATGTACATCTCCCTTTTATGGAGATTACTTAATGCATTACTCTTACCAAAGTCTCTGTTCTATGTTTCCCTCAAAATAGACGAAAGACTGTGGTTCATTTACAGAATATGAATTTATTAGTACCATCTTAGTGAAGAGTCTCAAAATAATTCCCAGACATTTAGCATTATTCAATGCTTGTTTGAAAAATTAATATCAGGTAATATTTATTATCAGTTAATTTATATTAAATAACCAAATTAGAATTAAAGCAAAATGATTATTTTATGTATTTTCTTAATATACATTACTATATTATTGCTGTTCAACTTAATTCACTTAAATATCTATCTCATTTTTATATTAATTTAATCAGATTATGTGATTTTTTGTATTTATTCTAAGATCTCAAACTGTTTATTGTTTACTTAAACACATAAATCACAACATCTGATTTTTTTCTTATAATATTTCATCATTTTGTAGCCTGTTTATACATATTTTATCCTCTAAAATTATTAAATTTTAGTTTAACTCATATTTTTAGAAAAGAGTAGTTTAAGTTGGTATAGAAAATAAAATTTGATATTTTTTAATTTTTCAGTGATTTTAAAGGAACACCATCTTAACAGAATGTTTCCTTTCATTCGTAATGCTTCAGCTTTGCCTAGCAATTTCCTTAAAATTGAAACATTCCTTCCTGAAGCAAATCTCATTAAAACTCAGGCAGTACTAGAAGGAGGAACCTGAAGATTCAGGATATTTGGGGCTGGAGAGAAATCTCAAAGTTTAAAATCACTTGCTGCTTTTGAAGAGGACACACAGGTTTTGTTATGAGAACACAAATGGTAGCTCAAAACTGTCTGAACTGTAGTGTCCAGTAACCTCATTCCCTCCATTGGCCAGAATGGGACCAGGAATGGACATAGTGCACATGCTTAAAAAATGTTTATTTATATTTTCATTTAAATGCTGGAAATCAATTGCATGGGCTCATGCAATGCAGGCAAATGATAAACCACTGAACTAGTGGTCAAGATTTGTGTTTATTTCTTTCTTATAAAAACAGCTCTATAAGTGTGTCTTCCTTTGGTTGAATTCCAGTCATGGAAGTCAGGCTGTGGTGCTGAAGGAAATAGTGGTGAATATTTACAATAGTTTAGTGTGTGAAACTTTTCTAATTATTTCCATCTTGCCAAAAAAAAATATAAAACCATCAGTGTTTCTGTAGGCTTTTTGTATGATATGAATGATTTACAAGCCAGAAGTGGATTTCAGAGAGGGGGATCACAATGGCACATTCTATTATGGCCAATTATATTCTGAGTATAATCTTGCAAAACCAAATAGCCACAAAGAAGGTTTAAGTGGATTTGTATAACACTATGGGCAAACTGATTTCTTTCACTGCTAAAATGTAATATATTTGCAGATTAGTATCTTCAGAAAAAATCATTCAGTATTAAAGTACACACAAATATCAAATCTGACAGCAATGATTTTTTTCATAAAGAACCTATTATGTGAGATAAAGAGAGTTGTGTATGAGTGTATGTGCATGTGTTTATTTATTTCTCTGCCTGAAAATCACTGGTTAAGCCCATTAATAATGCTATAAGTATCACTTTAAATAGGAAAAGAAAGGCAGAATCTCAGAGATTCTCACACAATGAATCACAATACTCAATCACATTGCTCAGTCACAATGCTCAATCACATTGGTCAATCACAGTGAACTGCCTGGTTGGAATTAATCTTCAGTCTCCATATACCAAGATAGATGTTAATGAAGACTGTCTAGTACAGTTCTAAAATTTTTAAATTGCTATTGCAATTTTAGAAATGTATTACTGAAAGACCTAGTAAAAGTTGAAGATTCTTTTTTTACTCTTCTTGTTAAGATATAGCATATTTATAAAAAGTAAAATATTAAAATATAACTATGTCAGTTTCATAAAAGAGACATGTTTAATCCTCATAAAGGAACAGGATATCCCCAACTCTCCCAAATGTTCTGAGAGGACCCAAACATATCTTTTCAAGTCTAGCTATTATCCAAAATGTTAAAAATTTAAATTTTACTTTTCTTAAACATGTCACATGAATAAAGACATTTGAAATATGAGTCTTCTGTATGTTGCAGAGGACTATAAGTCATGCCATCTTTTTCTGTCATATTTCATTGTGTTACATCCATTTTGCCAGATATTTATAATTTCAGGACTTGAAAAGAATTGATGTTGTTTCAATTTTGAGGACTCAAGAAGAAAATTTCTGTAAACATTCTAGGAAAATTGGCCACCTTTGTTGGCCATGACATAGACACTTGAAAACACAAGCTGCCATAATGGCTCACCAGATATTTGCAAGCTGAGTTCAAGCTAAGCATAAGCACAAACAAACCAGCAAGATCAAACATAATGCATAATGAGGCTCTCAACCCAGGGGCAAGAATATGAGAAATGAATGCTATTATTGACTGATCCCTATTTACCACTCCATTCGTGATTGTTCATGTCCATTGTCCCGAACATACCCTGGTTGCAGCAACAACATTGGTGCAAGTCTTTTAGTGAACATGCATGTACATCTCTTTTAGCCTTATTTCTCTATGTGAAATGAGTGGGCAATGTATTACTATCAGCTTAGACCTATACTACCAAATAATTTCCAAAGATAATTTTAACAATTAATATGTATACAAGGAATGATTATGGAAATTTTTTGGTATTCCAAGATTCCTGATATTTGTTGGTATACTTCCAAGCTTTTAGATTTAGCTTTTCTGTATACTGAAATTTAGTATATTTGAAAGTATATTATTTTGAAATTAGGTGAATAGGAACACTATTTAATATAAATTTGACTATTTGTACATGTTTCTAAAAATTCTCTATTATTCAATATCACTTTCTTATACTATTCATTCACTCACATTGCTGAAGGTGTTGAAATGGTTTGAGAACTATATCTTTGGCAAATATTTAGGCAGTAGATATCATTCCATTCTGTGAAATGTCTTTTTACTGCTTTAGGCTAACTTTGGGCTTTCTTAATTTTTACAAAATGAAGTATTTTCTAATTAAAAATTAAAAACTTAGAAAACTCACATAAACACACAGCAAGCTGCTTACGTTCTCCAAGGACAGCCTATGTGAGTCTACTCTTCTTTCTTGTATCTTGTTAGATCCTGGGATAAAACTCAGGTCCCCCAGCTGTGCACACATGCCTCTACACACTGCACCATCCCATCTGCTCAAGTAAGGTTTACCTTTTATTTGCCTATAATAACATAAATTTCTGGTATGTGGACACCAGAAGAATCCACTTGGAGTTTTAATTGTGAATTATCTTATGTGAGTGGCAGACTCCGCCTTTTTTGCCTCATCAGGAGTAGGAAGCATTCAACTCTCGAGTCTACAGTCCCTAAGACAGCCTTTGAGTTGGGCTGAATGAAGAGCTTCTGCTCTTACCTTTTTATTTCAATTAAAATAATTTTGCCTGTTTCAAGATGTAATATTTGATTTCTCTAAGAAGCTTTAATATTTGAAAATAAAATCTTTTTCATATATTCACGGATTATTTTCTCCTATTCATTCTTACAGTTTTTTTCTTGGGTGCTAGGTATTTCAGGTTATTGTTTATACAAGATTGTTTTTGAGATAATCTGGGAGGAAACTTGAGAAAATACTGTGAAAATAAGTGGTTTCCCCACTGATGCCCCCTTTTAAAGCTACAAAATAACTAGAGGACAATTTTCCATTTTAGAAGTTAAAAATAGGACTAGGTAGAGAATCTCAGAGAAAGGATGAGCCTTTAGATTTGCAGTTATACTCAACATTTATGTTATATTTAGGGAACATATCATGTACTAATTATTATTAGTAATGAACATGATCACTATAGAGAATTAGACATTTAATATATGAAGCTCTCTGACAGGCTTTTCCTTATTATATTTATTTCTGGAATAGAATCATCTCAGCAAACTTACTTTGTTTTCTTCTTATGCCAATCTTTGTCCTGGTTTTACATCCCAACATTGTGATAAAGAAAAAAGGGCACTGAGCCTTCACTCTTGCATTCTAGACTCTTTTGCACAGGAAGTACCCCACTGGCTAAGGAAAGAGAAACCTGGACACAAATCCAGTCACAAAACCCTCCACCTACAATCTTTCTTGCCCTCAAATGTGTTAGGGCAATGGTGGAGCTTGTGGGGGTGGCCAGACACACCACAAGAGGGACCCAGAGACCTATCCAGACATTATATAGAAAGAGAGACTAAATTGGAGCTGTCCATTAGGTGTCTCCCTTAGGAGATCCAGGAGCTCTTGAATTCATGGAAGAGGAGAAGGGGAAGATTGTAGGAGCCAGATGAGGTGGAGAACCCCAGGAGAACAAGTCCTACTGAATCAACTAATCAGAAATCACATGGGCTCACAGAGAATGAAGTGGCAAGCAAAAGGCATGAGTGGGTTTTTGCCAGATTCTTTGCATATATGTTTTGGCTGTTGACTTGGCGATTCTCCTACCAGTGAACTCCTAACAGTGGGAGTGGGTGTTTCTCTGACCTTTTGCCTGCTCATTAGTTTTTTTTTCTTCCTTTGGGTTGCCTTGTCCAGCCTCGATAGGAGGATCTGTGACTTGTCTTACTATATCTTGTTTTGGCTACTGTCATTTGTAGGTCTGTTGTTTTCTTAAGAGGAAACAGAAGGGGAGAGGAACCAGAGAAGAGTAGAGGGGGGGTGATGGACAGCGTACTGGAGGAAGTGGAGACAGGGGGTTGGGATGTATTGTTAAAGAGAATAATCTATTTTCAATAAAACTAAATAAAATAATTAAAGACAAAACCGACAAGAGCAGCTTAAAGGAGAAAGGTTTATTCAACTTGCAATTCCTGTTTGTAGTCCATCCTTGCAAGGAAGTCAGTTGGTAGAAATAAAAACAATGACATCACAATATTTGAAGATAAATGGTTGTAACTAGAAAAAAATCATTCTGAGGAAGATAATACAGATCCTGAAATGCAAACATGGTATGTACTCTCTCATAAGTGGATATTATCTATAAAATAAAGAATAACTATGCTACAATCTAGAGACAAAGAGAGACTAGGTATCAAGGAGGTCTCAAGAGGGGATCTACTGGGAAAGGGGAAATAGAAGAGATTATATAAGTCAACTGCTCGTGAGTGGTGATGGAAACATGAGCTATCAGTTTGGGATGGGACAACAGATGGGAGAGAGTATTGAAAGAGACTACTAGAAGAGAGGGTATTTCAGATCTGATAAAAAACTGATGCAAAGAAATCTCCAATGGATCTATAAGAAATACCCCACGTTCAGAGAGTCCGGATTTATCACAGAATCCATCAGTCCCCGTCCAGCTGGACTTGGTGAGCTCCCATTAGATCTGCACCATCGTCTCAGTGGGTGGGCATCCCCCTCGTGGTCCTGACTTCCTTGCTCATGATCTCCTTCCTTCTGTTCCTCATTTGGA
>LOEQ01009485.1:19851-32986 GCA_001685075.1 Bramus lutescens
AACCTGAGATTGACCTCTGACCTCTGACCACAGGGTCAGACCTCTGACCTGGGTGTGCATACAAACACACAAAAACATGGATACTCATACACAGAAAAAAATCAACAATTAGAAGAAAATTAATGCCAAACAATTCATTTTCTAGGAAAATGGAAAGATAATATAAACAGATATAGAACAAAAATTAAGTAATTGCCACTTTAAAAATGTAAGAATTAATCTAGGTGGTAGTGGCACAAGCCTTTAATCACAGCACTCAGGAAGTAGAGGCAGGGGGATCCCAGAGTTCAAAGTCAGCTTGGTCTACAGAGCGAGTGATAGGACAGCCAGAGCTACACAGGAAAAAACCCTGCCTCAAAAACCAAAAGAAAAAGAAAAAGAAAGAAAAGGCCTAAGAATTGGTGAAACAGAGCGGCAAAAGGTGGCAAGTGGATCTACATAATTTACTATCTTCAAAATTTAAAATGCAGTCTGAAGTATAATGACACAGCTGGGTTGGGATGGATGGATGGCTGGCTCGATGGGTAAAAGGCTTTCTGCACATCCTCAGGCGTGAGCTAGACAGTGTGTGTTGGTAACACCAGTTCTGTGTGAGCAGAGACAGACAGACCCAGGGGCCCAGGGGCCAGCTACTCCACCAGAAATGGTGAGTTCTGGGTTTGGTGAGAGAAACACTGTCATCAATATTCAACTACTTCTGCTTGAAGCTCGGTCACATCAAAAAACACACCTACAATCATTTCTACTCGTACAAAATAGAGAGAGACTCGCATTGGTGGCACACAGGAGGCAGAGGCAGGTGGATGCCAGCCTGGTCTACACAGATTTCCAGAACAGCAGGACAACATAGTAAGACCCTGTCTCTGGGGAAAACGTGGAAAGCACCGGAGGATAGAGGTAAACACACAGCAGTCTCTGGGTATACATACACGCACACACACACATGCAAAATAAAGCAAGGGAGATAAAGTTGATGGATCCAAAACACAAGGAAACATTTGAGAAATGCAAGGCCTGACCAGAGACTGTGGGCGGGCACCTAAAGAGAGGAGGGCCTCAAACCGTGCCATTGCTTAGAACTGGTCCAGACTAAAGAAGCAAGTCACATTGCAAATAAATGCTTCTCATGTTTCCAGGATCCTCCACTAAAAGTCAAAAAGACATTCATACAACAGCTGGTCAAACTGTTCATAATGAGAGTTCGTCTGATCTGAGGAGAGGGCTGTGACTGGAATGTTGTGTTGGTGGCAAGACAGGGTTCAGGGTTCACTCAGTGAATATGGAGAAAAATCCATAGGAAATGCATCATAAGATATTTAGAACTTAAAACACACTCCACCTCCCCCTTCCCTCTTCCTCCCCCTCTCCCTCCCCCTCCCCCTCTCTCTCCCACTCCCCCTCTCCTTCTCTCTGCCTCTCTCCCCTTCCTCTCTCTTTCTCTCTGGATTGAACCTAGGACTTCATGCATGCTATATTCCCAGCTCTACAGTTCATTCTAATCTGCATTTCACTTTAAATAGTGTATGAAAACAAGCTAATGATGGTCACTAAGGGTGGGGGACAGCAGAGAGCAAGTGCCCCATTAGCAGTGACATCTTAATGACTAGGGAATCCACTTCTGGAAATGGGGGAGCCTTGATCTTTTTTTATACTATTCTTGAGACTTCTCTATGTGCTTATTAAAATAAGTTACTTAAATGTAAATAGGAAGGATTCTGATTGTTTCCTAATATGGCTTAAAACAGCAATAATGTGCAGTTTTTATACTAATGTTTCTTAATCAAATTCAAAAGCTGTCAAAATTCACATAAGAATCGTTTGTAACATGCGGAAACTGGTCTTTGCCTATTTGCCTTCATAACAGAATGAAACTTTGGCCATTTGGCTTCATTTCAGGAAATCGAAGAAACAAGATTGTCATCATATCAGAAGTGAACTGATTTGACCAATCGCCCCTCAGTGGACAGAGCATCTGACTGAGTTCAATAGGAGGTCATCACCATTCTCTGACTCTTCACGTTGTCTTTGTCCCTGCCATTTTCTGTGTGAATCTGCTGCTCTTCTCACTGGAGGCATTGTGTGTGTGTGTGTGTGTGTGTGTGTGTGCTTGTGCGTGTGTGTGTGTCTATGTGTATGTGTCTATTGTGTGTGTATGTATGTCTATGTGTGTATTTCTGTGTGTGTGTGTTTTAAATTAGGAATAAGAACAGAGTGAATATTTGAAGCTGGATTTGATGGTGTATTCCTGTAATCTGAACATTCAAGAAGCCAAGAATTGTGATTTTGAGACCAGACTGGGCTACATAGAGAATTTGAGACTATCTTGTATGCTACCTTGCTATGTAATGAGATCTTGTCTCAAACAGCACAGTGCTATTCAGAAAAAGTATCCTAACTAGGGGAGAATTAAGTGCACAGGTGGTTATGCACAAAACAGGGTGCTGTTTCGAGTGTTTAACGCCTGAGACATGCTTTAAACAGTGAGGTCAATAGAACAACTTTATTATTGTCTTATAGTTTGTGTAGTTGAGAATGGGGCTGTGACATTTTGGGAGTGATACGGCTAAATGAGATGTTTCCTGAGGAAGTGGCAGCAATGGCAGAGCCTGGGAAATGAACACCCAGGAGGAACAGTTAAAGGAAGTCAAGGTGTTTATTCTAGAGAGACGGCTTCAAGGGAACAGAGCTGTTACAAATATCCTGGCAATGCCGTGTGGAGAGGGGACTGCGCTTATTCTGCACAAACAGGCAGACTCACACCGACTCCTGGCATCCACAGGGTGAAAGATTGGATGTTCTGAAAGAGAAAAATCAGTAAGCATGGGCTAACTTGTAATCCTGCCAACTGTGGACTCAGGTTCCTAGTTTTTCACAAACATTGGAGCTTTGGAGAAGTGATTCCTAAAGCCATATTACACACAGAGATATATACATATGCATACATGCACACATATACATGCACAGACAGGTGCGTGTGTGTGTGTGTACAGACACATGTGTGTGTAAAGGCAGGTGTGTGTGTGTACAGACAGGTGGTGTGTGTATACAGACAGGTGTGTGTGTACAGGCAGGTGTGTGTGTGTACAGACAGGTGTGTGTGTACAGGCAGGTGTGTGTGTGTACAGACACGTAGTGTGTGTGTACAGACAGGTGTGTGTGTGTACAGGCAGGTGTATGTGTGTATGTGTGTAAAGGCAGGTGTGTGTGTGTACAGACAGGTAGTGTGTGTGTACAGACAGGTAGTGTGTGTGTACAGACAGGGGTGTGTGTGTGTGTGTGTACAGGCAGGTGTATGTGTGTACAGACAGGTGTGTGTGTACAGGCAGGTGTGTATGTTCAGACAGGTATGTGTGTGTGCAGACAGATGTATGTGTGTACAGGCAGGTGTATGTGTATAGAAACAGGTGTGTATGTGTGTACAGACAGGTGTGTGTGTGTGCACAGACAGGTGTGTGTGTACAGACAGGTATGTGACCATTATAACATACTCTGTGAGCTAGCCTACCATTATCACATACTCTGTGGGCTAGCCTACCATTATTGCATACACTGTGGGCTAGTCTACCATCGTCACATACTCTGTGGGCTAGCCTACCATCATCACATACTCTGTGGGCTAGCCTACCATCATCACATACTCTGTGGGCTAGCCCTCAGCTCATCTCCACTGAGGATCTTCCAGGTCTCAGAGAGGGGTTATGTAAAGAAAGGAGATAGCATGGGCAAGAACACCAGCTGTACTCAGCCTCAGGACTATCTGGACAGAGCCCTGAGCTGCCTGCAAGCCCCAGACTGAGGAAGAAGAGGTGGGTGGTGGACAGTGTACATGCACCAAAGGATCTTTTCCCTCCCCTCCCTCCTCCTCCCTCCATCCCTTCCTTCCTCTGTTTTTTGGTTCAATGGTAGTTTGAACCCAGACTTTAGCTGAGCCCCTCAGAGCAATCCTCAGGACAGACAAGCAGCACCCAAGAAACCCTTTGAAGTCCTTGAACATGATGAATAGTCCTATATCTCACTCAGTGTACTGGCGTCTAAATCTACATGTGTGATGACATATACTGTACAGACAGACATGCATACATACATGTCAAAGATAGACTCTGAATTGGCCTGTGTCTTGGCTAACAGCTTTGTGCCGATGCCTGATCCTCGTTTTCAATCTGTACTTAAGTTACGGAAAAGCTGACAAGATTGCTTGGTGGGGAGAAACCTTCTGCCAACACTGATAATCCGGGTTTGATCCCCAAGACCTGGGGGTGCAGGGACTGACTCCCACAAGCTGTCCTTACCACCACACACGCCAGGTCATGTGAGTATGACACACAAAGAACTAAAGTGTAACTTAAAATTAATAGAGATATTATTGTTGGGCAGATCTGTGCTAAAGTAAGGAGATTGTGGTATTTATACAATTTCATATGAGTCTATAATTACTCCAAAATTTAAAGAATGGGACTGGAGGAGGAGTGTATGGCAATTATGGCTTGCATCTGGAATGTCTCCACAGCTCATGGTCTGCACACCCAGTCCCCAGCTCCCAACAATGATGTGAAGGTTGCAAGGCCTTCAGAAGTCGGCCTGGCTGGCGGGAGAAGCTTGCTATACCTGCTTGAAGCTACAGTGGAGTTCCTCTCTCCTGGTCCTCATCATGCAAAAGGTGCTGTGGCCAGTTAGGTTGTAAAGAGGACCAGCATGAAGACTCAGCCTGATGCTTACACTGAACCTTCTTCCCTGCAGATTCTGGGGTCTGCTCTGCTCAGATGGTACCCGATATTCAGTGTGTAGAATGTTCTCTGAACAGAAGACAGTTCCACAGCGGTCGAGGTAAGATAAGTGTCCGAGACCTGAGTGACTCTCCAACTTCTTGAAAGAAGCTGGGATAGCGAGAGGCAGTGTATATGAAGTGGTGGTGTTGATGTGGTCCCGGGAGGAGGTAAAGAGCGGACGAGCGCAGCACCCAGAGATGCCCTGGTGGTGAAGGTCCATAGGTAGTCAAATTTTTGTTTTTGTTGTTTTAGAGTACGATTAAAATTTTAATTTTATTTATTTATTTATTTATTTAGAGACAGGGTTTCACTATCTAGCCTTGGCTGGCCTGAAAGCCACTATGTAAACCACGCTGGTCTTGAATTTACAGAGATCTGACTGCCTCTGTCTTTGCCTCTGAAGTGTTGGGATGCAAAGGTGCCAGTGTGGCCACAGTTTTATGTATTCGTGATGGTGAAGAAGATATCACTGGGTAAAGGCTTGGTCTCTTGTCCATGGTATTCTGATGAAGGTAGACCCTTTAAGAAATGGGCCCTAATATTAGGTCATTGGAAATGTGCCCTTGAGATCCTGAGACTCTGAGCCCTCATCCTGCTCTCTCATCCTGTTTCCTGGCTGCCAAGAGGTGAGCAACCGTGCACTCCCGCTCCGATGTGCCACCTCCAGTGGGGCCATCAAGAGTGAACTGAAATGTTCAGAACTGGTCTCCCAAATAACCTTTCTTCCAACAAGCTGGTGACCCCAGCTGTTTTAAATGTTAGTGCCTGACTCTTCCCTTGGCTGGAGAGTGACTTAAGCAGAGATCCTGCCTCTTCTCTGTACCCTTGGTGCCAAGGAACGTGAACATGGCAACATTGCTATGCACCAAACCTGCATTCAGCCTTCCTGGCCTAAAAGGCCAACTTCTTGATCACACCTTGCTTGCAAGCAACTGCTTTACATTCAAAACTAAGAGGTAGGACAAGGCAGTGGCCTTTCCTGAGATTTCAAAACAGATAACCGGAGAGCTCACTAGCATCCAGCATCAGAGGAGACCAAAGACTGCAGGAGGTATAGCATTCACACAGACTCAGAGAAGCTGTAGGGGCTGAAGCCTGGTGGCCTGACTCCTGAGCAGAGACGGTGAGGGTGGCAACAGAAGACAGCACACAGCACCAGCCCAGGAGAGGGCTCCTTAAACACCCAGAGCAGAGCAGAGCACAGCTTTCCTTCACCGCACATAAAATGGACACTCTAGTTTAGCAACATGCAGTTAGAACAAGGTGATGGTAATGCAAAGCAAGAGGGACCGAGGCTGGAAGCTGGACAGACTCCAAACACAAGAAGCCATGATACAAGGAAAAGGAAAGAAGGGAGGAAGAGAACCGCCCCTGTGGAAGAGGCTCCGAGTGTGTCTGAAGGTCATCCACCCAGATTCCAGTGGGTATCTGATCGGAAGAACATCCCAGTGGAGCATTAAGGATCCCAGCCCCTTCCTTATAAACGAGGTCACAGAAAAGCTGATGCCACGTGTCCAAAAGGGCAGAATAGCTGGCAGCCAGGGTATGGGAGTGTGCTGCAAACCTAAGGCATCAATGTGAACAAGTGTCCATGTTCCTGATATTAAGCAGGGGGCTGACACAGGGTCCTCTGTCATAGAAGAGACCTGGAGGTGACCTGTTCTGTCCCTGTCAGGTACTGCAAACAACCAAGTCAAAATCTTCCTCAGAATATCATTTGACCTCCACTCCCCCAAGCAAAATGAGAAGAAAAAATAATAATTACGTTAAAGGCGACTGGGTAAGGTATTGTGGAGAGCCCTTTGTGGGAGCCTTAGTAAAAAACGAGTATTATATTGCTAAAGGGCCATGCACTGTGGGGAGTAGACTGAGCTGAAAGGCTGCCTGGAGCTTTCCACTTCCTGCTCATCCTCCTGTCACCAGGATGTGGATGGGGTGAGGGTTGAGGACTTCCTGTAGCCTGGCCCCACACTGGAGGAGGCTAGCTGAGCAGGGAGGAGGAAATCTCCCTTCTGCTTTTCAGTCATTCAGAAAGTGACACAGAGGGATGTGTGGGAAACAGTTCATTGTTGGTGATGCCACAGCCTGTTTTCTTAAACAACCCCTCTAATTACATTGAGGTAGAGAGCAAGGAGGGAAATTAAAGGAAGATTTTCTCAATCACTAGGACCTGTCACGGGCTCCATGGTCACCGGGTAGCTACCAACAGTCTCAAAATCCAAAAACCAGGCACCTACACACCACTGAACTACCCCAATCACAGGCTGATGACACCCCTCACACACTAAGCTTGCTTTATGCCAAAAACCATCAGGAAAGAAAGCAAGTCAGGTCTGAGGAGCCCTGTCTCCGTGGTTGGACTTGTTCAGGAGGCCAGGGAAGGAAGGCACTTGGGAACCATTGTTTGCGGAGAGAAAACACTCCCCTGCAAACAGCACAAATGGCCTGGGTAATGCAGTTGCCCACGATCCTGTTAGAACTTCTACTCATAGCTCTTGTTATTGTTGTTATCGGAGACATTCCCTCCTACACATCCTTCCTTGCTCCTGGCAGGAGATGAGTCTTCATCAAAAGCAAAGAATATTCAATCTCCCCTTCCAATTACCAAAGACCAGAGGAAGCACGGGCTGCCAGGGCTACTTTCCACCATTAGTAATGGATGGGAACCCTGACAGGCGTTAGCTAAGCCGAGTAACTTCCTCCAAACGGCAACTCCTCAGAAGAGCCAGGAAGAGCAACTGAGGAGCATTTTCCAGAGACAGACACTGGGGACATGGTTTCTTTTAAACCCACAGAACAGAAAATACCACATCCACTCAGATGTTCTCAAGTGTTCAGGTGAGCGCATACTACAGCGACGGCTTGGCGTGTGTGGTGTACTCAAAAGTAGAGTCTGCGCTTCTTCCCAGTAACTTGGCACTTGGGACACTCTTGGTTTGCCAACAGTAACTCTGAGAAATTCATCCCTGAAGGCTTAGGTCCAAGTACCGCATGCTCCCTGAACCACCTCAGACCCCCAATAAAACCATCTTTTCTTGGTGACCAGGTAACAGCTCACTTGCTTGCATGTTGCCCTTCAAGTCCAATGAAATTGAATACTCTCAGTCTGACTCTTAGGTCTGAAGCCTTAGATGATTTTCTTAACCTATCTAAAGGTCAGTGTTTTCTATTTTGTAAAAGAGATTTAGTGATAATTCCCTACCTCATTCGGGTTTTTTTTTTCAACAAATATTTATGTTCATACACAATTTTAAGTACTAAAGGCAAAGCAATGCTGGGGTTGTGGCTCTCCTGATAAGAGTGCTTGCCACTGTGCAGGAAGCCCTGGCTTTGATCCCAATTTGGTAAAAAGGCTGGGAGTGGTAAAGTATACCCATGCAAGCAGGCGGAGCAGAAGTCCCTTTGGCTACATAGCCTGGAGTACATGAGACCCTGTCTCAAAAACCTAAAAATTAAGAAATTAAGGGAGGGTTGAGGGAGGGAGGGAGGGAGGAAGGAAGGAAGGAAGGAAGGAAGGAAGGAAGGAAGGAAGGAAGGAAGGGCAAAACAGTAAATACAGCTTACATTTTAAAGGAATTCATTAAGAAGAAACAAGACATATAGAAAGTTCAGCCTGGCTCATCATAAGCATTGAACAAATGTTTATTTAATGGATTATCAAACCAGTAGCTAACTGGCTGGATAAAGGATGTGAGCACCAGGGACAGTTTTCGAGGTGAACCCACAGCCTTTAAGCCTTCTTTGCCCTGGGACCATCCAGTCGCTCATGTGCATCCTGTCCAGCAGACTTTAGAAAGGTACACTGGAATTCACTTCCCAAAAACTGGAAATTAAATAAAGACTACACTCTTAGATTTAAATTTTAAAATTACACCCAAAGACAGAAGAAGAATCATTGCAGTTCATTTATTTCTCTGGTTGATAGAAATGAACATATTCATACCCAAAGCCTGGAGTCCTGGAGAAAGTACATGTGATTTCTACTGTGGTATTTTCAGTAGTAAGTGCTGGAGCAGATTAGAAACTCCCTTTGCCATCTCACTTGCATGAAAGAGAGGCTCTAGGCCTTTGATATTCACAAAAGCCCTTCTGCCTCCTGTCATGAGAACCCTGACTTCTACTATCGGGACCCTCCCTCATCATCAATTCTTTACCAAAGTATCAGTGAGGGTGTGGAGAGCTGCCTTGTTTTCTGTGATCCACCTCCTCTTCTGGAGCCAGCTCCCATTTGGAGGAGAGTCCTAGGGAATTGTTTGTGCAGGGAGTGGCCCTGCCTTCCCTTTCAGTCCCTGCAGCCACCCCCTCGCCTCTGATCTTCACCACCTAATTCCCAGCAGCTGGCTGGGTTGCTGCAACCAGTGGAGACTCTTTCTTAATGCAGTGCAGAGGTGTGTGTAGGCAGCCAACACTGGGCACCGCTGGCCACAGCTGGTTAGATGTGGTTTTCCAGACTTGTTTGTGCCCTTGTGTGACTAATCCTTACCTACTGGTTGGCTGGGATGAGACCTCTCTCCTACTCATCTGGCACTTGGAACACAATCAACTGGCTTCCCAGAGACTGCCAAACTCACAGGTGAGGTGGAGACTCGGGATGGAAATGTATAGAGGGGCCCCAAAGAATTAAAGAGCGTCTGGGAAATACTATACTGTGTGTAGTCACCCAGACCTAGAAAGACAAACACTACAATTCCCTCTCTTGTGGATCCTAGGTCTGAACCTCTGGATCTGAGCCTATAACCTGGGGTAACTGCACAAGCCAGGAAAGAGGAAAGGGACTGTCGGGTGGGGGAGGGGCGAAGGACATTGGCGCTATGAAGGCTGAGAGGGGAACACGGGGGAACATAGAGGAAGAAACAAGTAACACTGAGGATATCTAAAAAAAATCACAGGAAATCATATTATTTTAAAAGTTTCCTCTAAATACATAGTGTGCGTAAAATGATGATAATTACAGAAGCTGAGAGGGAATGGGGGCGCTATAGAAGCTGGTAGGGGATAGGGTGCAGGTAGGTGGAGGTAGGAGTGGAAATGATGTAAATATGGTATTTTGTATGAAATTCTCAAAAAAATACAAAAAGGGTAAAAAAAAAAAAAGACTAAAGAGCCTCTGAACCAAGGAGTCTGGAAGCACTGGGTGTGCTCTGTGCCAGCAAGGGACACAGGCGAGCTTAGTGTTCTCAACTGGCTGGGCAAGTCTTCACCTGTAAGGTGAAGTATTCGTAGAGAGTTTAAATTAGTCAAAAATAAGGCTAATTGGGAACGATATGCAACGCGTGGCAAGCTTTGAAATTGAACTAACTCATAAATAAATAACGAGTGAGTGAGTGGGTGAGTGGGCAAGAGGTGGGACTGACAAGACCAGGAAGGGCAGAGGCAGAGTCTCTGCATCCATCCCTTCCCCAACTGTCACTCACCAAGAGGCAGATTGTGCAGCTCTCAGTCTGTCTGCTCTGGGGAATACGACACTCCATAGCTACACTCAAAGGTGAGACATCTGTATATATATGGATATGAAAAATGGCCAGCAGCCGGCGTGGCCTCAGTGACAGAGAACGTGGCAGCATGCATGAGGCCCTCACTTAGTCCCCAGCAGGAGTTAAAGAGAACAGATAGCATGTCACTGCTTGGTGGCTTGGTTTTGTTCAAATTTTTTCTTAGATATACCGGTGTATCTTCAGTATACAACATAACGGAGTTTCATTGTGGCGTTCTCATTCATATTTCTACCACACCCACCTCCTTTGGGGCTCCCCCCATTTCCCATGGCTCCCTTTCTCTTCCCCAACAGCCCCTCCCCTTCTGTTTCATGTGGTATCTATGTCCATTCAGACTCTACATAGAAAATCTTGTCTCTTTGAGTTTTTTCACTTGACCTAATGATTTAATTTAATTCTGCTTTGATAGCTGAATAAAACTCCATGGTGCATATAACTCACATTTTCTCCATCCATCCATCTGTTGTTGGACATCTTGGCTGATTGCTTAGCTTGGCTGTTGTAAATAATGCAACAATAAATATGAATGCAGGTATCTGCTACATGCTGACTTTAACTCCAAGTATGCCCCAGGAGTAATTCAACAGTATCTTGTATTTGCTGTTTTATGATGAATATCCATAGTGATTCCCGTAGTGTCTGGACTAATTTACATTCCTACCAACAAGCAATGTATAAGGGTCTCTGTCCCCTTATGCACGTTTTTGCTGCATTTGTAATTGTAGGATTTTTTGCATTTTATTTATTTATTTAGAAAGGAAGTGAAGGCCCCTGCATGTGTGTGAAGGTCAGAGTGCAAGTTGCAGAAGCTGGTTCTCTCCTTTCAACATGTGACCCTAGAGATTGAGCTCATGCTGCCAGACTTGGTGGTAAGTGCCTTTACCCACTGAGCCAACACGCTGACCCTTTGATTTCTTGATTGCTGCTCTCACTGGGATGAAATGAAAGTGCAGTGTAGTTTTTAAGTCAGACTCTCCTGATGGATGAAGATATTGAACACTTTTTGCCAAGACAACAATCTCTTAAATAACATTTGTTAGCACATAGCTTCTGGGGGATAAGACATAAATAGGAGCTGATTCGGCCAGGGAGACTTCCTTCTCATAGGCCACCTATCTTTTAATATGGGGACACCTTATGTACATTAATAGAAAATAAAATTTAGAAATAATTAGATATAGAAATTGAGTATCTACGTTTAAGAATAAACAGATATTAACTAGGTTTTTAAATTAAAAAGTCACTCACATATACCATAACATTTCAAATACTCAAAACAATTAAAATAAAAATATCCCATACATATGTATGTACATGTGCATGTTTGTACACATGTATTATGAGATTTCTGAAAGTTATGATGTAGACTGGCAAGACAGCTAAGTAAACAAAGATGCTTGCTGCCAGCCTGCCAACCTAGTTCCAAAGCAGAGCCCACAAGGTGAAGGAGAGGACCAGCCCCTGGAAGCCATCCTCTGGCACAGCTGTGAATGGCACATGTATTCCCACCCCCACACACACAAAGTTGTGTGAGGGAAATGCAATAAGGCTTTCACTGTTCTGTGTATCTGTGCATGTCTCAAATAGTTAGAATATGCAAGTGTTTAGGAACTGATCATATGTAAATGGACTGGGTGCATAACTAGGTTTAGTAACACAAATAAATAATTAAATAAGTAAGAATGAAAAATAATAGCTGGGAGGTGGCATGTGGATCTCTGTAAGTTCAAGGCCAGCTTGATCTACAGAGTAAGTTCCAGGACAAGCTCCAAAGCAACACAGAGAAAACCTGTGTCAAACAACCAAAAAAAAAAAAGAATGAAAAAAAAATGCTAGTTCCAGATGCATTCATAATAAATTCTCACCTGTACACCACATTAGGATAAAAAGAAGGGTACAAAATGGGATATATATTATATAAACATCTATGTGGATTATTAGTATGCAAATGCACACAGTCCCCTAGAGTACATGTGCACAATTAGCATTACTAATTCTCTCACCAGAGACAGTAGGTGGCTAAGTTATAGGTCACACTGGTGAATTTCCTTAAGATGGTATTATGCTTTGCATAGTTTAGGTTTCTACACCATATTATAGTGACCATACTTATACACTACGTGGCCAAACCCTAAAGACTTTAAACATTACGTGTTTGGGGAAGAGCACCATGTGCAAGTGCTTGGCAAAGGAGAGCCCTGGAGCCCTGAGCTGGAGACACAGAGCATCCTAAGTGTCCATGGGGCTGGGAACTGAGTCTTGTCCTCCACAAGAGCAGCGCACACTCTTAATCCCTAAGCCATCTCTCCAGCACTATTTTAATTTTTTTAAAACATAAAACATCCTTATTAGATAAATTAGATTATGTCAATAAATGATAAAGTTAAGACTACATCTTTAAAATAAGATAAAGAGTAAAAATCAATAGGACTAAAATCTCAGAATAACTCAGTTGACCAAGACATTTCTCCTTTTCAGTCCTGTGCTCCTGTCCTCGTGGCTGAGCTCATGTTTTCTGTGCTGCTTCTCTCCAGCGTCCATAGCACAGCAATGTTGCCCCAGAGAACCTTGTCCTGGGCTCAGTGCTGAGCAGGGACTAAAACCCAAGTCCAGCACTGGTGGCAACTCTGAGACATGAAGAACTTGACATTCAGTGGGGCCCGGTTGACTGCCTTCAGCATTTGGGGCCTATTTGGTGATTCTGACCCTCCTCTGCCCGCCCTGTGGGGAAAAACTCAAATGATCATAAAACTATAAGCAACTGCAGATGGAATTATCTGCTTTCTAAAACTTTTTTTTAAAGGTTTTTTATTGCATCTATTTATTTGGTGTGTGTGTGTGTGTGTGTGTGTGTGTGTGTGTGTGTGTGTGTGT
>LOEQ01009486.1:24081-45664 GCA_001685075.1 Bramus lutescens
AGGGAACACTGACTACTCTTTGGACTGGAGAGGGAGGGGGAATGGGAATGGGGGGAGGAAGAGAGAAGTGGGAGGATTTGGAAATTTTTAAAAATAATAATAAAAAATATTTTCCATCACAATTGCTTTTCATATCCTCAAATAAATTGAGCATAATTACTACTGCAGTTGTATTATGCATGTAATCATTGTAATTTTATTCTTGCATGTGTATTTATTCCTTGAGAAATGGTTGCCACAGAATGTGGTATGGTGGTTAATATTAACACACGAGAAAAGAAGTTGCACTTACCCCATTAAGATATTATTTTAGAAACCTGTGTAAAAGGCAGTTCCTCCTACTCAGCCATTTTGTTCTTTGTAGTTTTAGCTAATCCTTGTACTTATGAGGTTAGATATTGAATAGATTAGGGTTGTGTTTTTTCCCTTCATTTTTGTCTTTCGCTGGAGATATTTGAGTGATGTCAAGTGCTAGCTACATACTTAACCCTTTACCATGCTATTCCCATTTCGTAGATTAACTACAACAGATCTTCTTTTAGCAAAATTAGTAAGGACTTACACTAAGTAACATTCTGAGTTAGACCATTTAAGGCCACATTTTTTTTGTTAATTTCCCATGTTCCCTGTGAATTCATGATTGTCGGGTATGCAGGCCTGTGAACTGCTAGAGAGTCTCTTCTGAGCTATCTCAATTCAGTCATAGCCTCTTTTACTTATGTAGATGCAAAGGGAAAATGTTGCACTTTGAATGCCAGACTCCAGAAGAATAAGAGACTTTCCATGCTAGCTACTCATGCCTGATAGTCATGGCTACAGACCTGTGCTCCTCGATGGAAAATGCTAATAGTGGAGATGGTTCCGGTAGGGTAACATTTGTTATTTGTTTGTTTGTTTTGTTGTTGTGTTTTGGCCCTCATTTTCAGCTAGTTCCTTTTGGAGCAGTTGTTTCTAAGATCTTTCTTAGATTGGGCTTTAGTTTCCTTGGGAAGTTTCCCACTGAACAACACCCTCAAAAGCATCACAAAAGAAATTTTAAAAAATGTAGTGTTTGCTTTCCACTGATTTATTTCTTCATCTGTATGTAATTGGAGGGGTGAGTGTCCAGTTGCATTTAGCTTTGAGCTGAAACTGTCTAAGGAATCCACATCTATGTTGAAGTTCTCTAAGACCAATTGGCTGACTTAAGATGATTATGAGGAGATGAGATGCTACAGATGAAAGCCAACATTATCATGGGGCCATCTTTAGTTCCCTTTCACAGACATTTAGCTAGCCCAGGAATTTTTCCAAGTCATTACAGTCTCAACACTATTCTTTGAATATAATTGCAAAGACCTGTATTATATCCATTTTCATTGCTAAATAATGCAGTATTCAGGAATTATCTTGATCTTCAAAGCACTTAGATCTAGTTACAAAGATACCATAATATGGCTCTAGCAAGCACTCATCCCAATGAGGCAATGATTTAATTAAAATTATTAGTTGCAATTGCACCTAGCTTCCAATTTAAGAACTAATTTCCATGTGATGTGTACCCTTGCCCATACTAATATTTAATTTTAAAAAGCACTACTAGGGGACCTCCTAATTATCATCATCTGTCACTTACCATATATTTAGTATTGGAATCCAAGGATGCCAGTTTTATGTAACTTACATCAAGATTGATATATTTAGCTAGTTGTATTTATTGTTATTCTGGTGGGGAAAACTCGTTTTCATAAGTTTTTTCTCTTGAAAATATCTTTTATTCAATAAAATACTGCAATAAGCCATTTGCATACCCAAACTAGGCTTTTAAAAAGATTGTTACCAAGGAGTTGAAAAGATTTGGAAAAAGAAGTTCTGTATACTATATTCATATTCCCTTTGTCTTAATAATAGAAGTAAAGCATTACAGCATTACATTAGGAGTGTGTCTGCCTGTGTAGAGTACATGCATGCACATATGTAGGCCAGAGTAAAATGCCAGTATCTCCTTCTGTTGCCCTCCTGCCTCTACCAAATCTGAAGCTCACCATTTCAGTTATGCTGACTGCACAGTGATCTACTGGGATTGGCTGTCTCATCACCTTATATCTAGAGTTCTAGTTGTTCTCAGTTATGCCTAGCTTTTTGCCTGGGTCCTGGAGATTGGAACCCAAGTACTCACGATTGCACAGAGAGCACCTTTATCCATGGAACCATAGATTTCACCTTAGGTTTTCAACAAACACTTTTCTAAGTAGAAAATTCTACCCAACCATGTAGTTTATTTTAGATGGCCATTAGGCCATCTTTTGAGTTAAATAATAAAAATTTACTGTGGGAAAATTCTAGACTTTTCTTCCTCTGGAAATCCTTAGACATCTTATATAACATTCTACACTTTACTTTTCATAATTTATCCTTCTTAATTATAAAAATCTGCTTGCTTATATTCATAGTAACCATGAAGCAGAATCAGTCTAAATTTCCATCAACAGATGAATGCATAGATAAACTATGGCACAAACAGCTGCGGAATTTTATACTGTTGTAAAGAAAAAAATGAAAGTCCAAAATTTTCCAAAAAGTCTATACAACTGGAAATCATATCAAGTTAGATTCTTGACTAAAAGACAAATACAACAAATTTCTCTCATATGTAGGAACTAAATTTAAACAGGTGTGTGTGTATGTGTGTATTGTTATACGTGTGGTGCTTGTATCTTATAAAACTAGAGATGGGGTCATGAGAGAAGAGGATTGAGACATTGAGGGATGTGGAAGATAGGGCAATAGAATACATGTGTGGGAAAATAGAAAGTCAGATGAGCTGGCGGAAGGAAGGCATCTTGCTAGAGAGGAGAAAAGATGTTTGGGTGGGTAGAGAGAGATAGGAAGAAAAGAACCACATGTATCTGTGACTATGCCACAATGAATTCTATTTCTCTGTTTTGTAACATAGACATAATTTGAAAATTTCATCTACTTACATGAATGGGTTTTCTGCTATATGTGGTTTCCCTGACAGCAAGGATTTTTTAGTCTTGTTTACACAAAACATTAACCGGTATTATATAATAAGCAGCAAATAAACATAGTGACTTGAATGTTATTGTATTGTACAAGAAATTCAATCTGATTCATGGATGTCAAGTTTCCTTATTTTAATATGCGTATGTGTATATGTGTGTATATGTTGTAGTTACTGAGAATCTTAATTATATAACGAATTTGAGAAAGAATACAAAGATCTCAAGTCTTTGCTGGTGAGCTTCAACATACACATTTTTCAAGCACATAACATCCCTTGAAGAAAGCACGAGAGCCCCTGCTTCTTTCCTAAGTATAAGCATGGTTGTCTCTATGAGGTCTTATCTCCACTCTATCTATCAAGCACTTCTTTCTTAAGATGCTAAGTCAGTCTTGTAACTTATCAATGCTCCTCAGACCTGCAAGGCTCAGGGAAAATGATGGCCAGTCTGAAGTTTCTGGGAAATTACAAACCTAACCTCAGCTGCCACCTACTTTCAAATATATGAAAATACATTATTTCCATTTCAAAAACATGAATGCAATAACATGCACAGTTAGCCACTGAAAAGAGACTTCTTTCTGGATTTGCCCTGTTTTCTAGTAGATTGTCTGTGATGGTATCACTCTCAGATTAAAATTTTTCACCAATAAAATTCTTCACTTTCTTTTGTACCTTTGTAGAGTTTGGATATTATGTTTTTGGTTATATTTCCTCAGCACTTGTGTTATGGGAAGCACATTCAGAGATGACTAGTCAGCCAATTGAAAGTCTTTATTCCAATTATCTGGGGCTGTACTCAGGTATTTGGTATCGAAGTGCACTTCAAGTGTTTCGAGTATGGGATTTGTAAAGGCAAGAATCACATCCTGGTATCTTGCTTGGCATATGCAAAAGGAGGTTTTGTGCAAGCAAACTGTTTAACAGAAGCTAATGTAGTTGTTAGCTGGAGGAGGTTCTATACAAACATGCAGTTTAACCAAAGCTACAGTAAGTTAGCTGGAACTTCCTAGAATTTTCCGTAGGATTACCAATCAAGGAGATTAAAATCTAGTTAAACCTAAAATGGCCTCAGCAAGAATACAAGTTGGATAAACCTCTGCACTGTCTTATCATATCACATTCCCCACAGGCTCTATGGGCATTAAGCAAATTGTTGGCTCATTCTATTCTAGTGGGGCATAGGTTGGTTCTAAGGTCCAGTAGCTTGAATGAACTCATTCTCTGTAAATGTAGTTGACATGAAGTTGAGGATGCAGGGCCCTACCATTAGCCCAATGAGGATAAGAGTCAACAGTTAGGCTAATGCTGACAGCAAGGTGGTCAACCATGGGGACTAGGTAAACAGAGACTGACACCAATTTTCTGATCTATGTCTTCTTTCTTCCTTATTTTTGAGTTTTTTTTACCTGAAAATGACAAGGTTTTCCCTATTTACTCCTGACTGGTTGGCATAGGATCAGATAGTTTCTCCTAAGACCTTGCAAAGTCCTCCCTATCTGATAAAATGAAAGTCAAGCTTTCCTTAATTCTGTAGGACTACCTCCACTAGGGAATCAGTTGGGCTTGCAAGGATAGAAATAGAATTCTCCAAATGACCTAGGTCTGAATCTATCTGGGAATTGATTTCCCTATACCTTTGGTTCCCAACAATCAAGGTTGGGGTGCCTATGGCAGTTACACTGGCTCTTCCTGGCCCTACCAAGATCACGAGCAGAATTGTGATGCATTTGACCTTCGTTACCATAATTGATTCAAGGCCAGTATGAACTCTTCCTTCTTCACTATAGGCATTTACCTGGGGGATAACATAGACTGGTTTATATAGGGTAATGGTGTGACTTTTCAGTGGGTCAGAAGAAGCACATTTAGTCAAACTTTTAGTCTATGCACATCACGCAATTTGAGGACATGAGGTAGGTACCTTGTCCTTGGCAGAAAGACTCACCATTGGTAGAGAATGCATAAATTATAATCCTTGAAGGTCTATTTCTAGCTAGTTTTCTCCACAGCCTAATTTACCCTCTCCCACCCACTAGACACACAGTATTGTTCCACTCCTGGAAGGTGCATAAGAGAGCAGAGGTCTGACCCCAGTTCACAACTCCAGTAGAAGCCCCCTGCTCCACCTGAGGCCACGCCATCCGCCATAACCCAAATTAAGCCCTCTCCTCAGAATACCCCCACATCTATAAAGGAAACATTACTACAGCTTAAATCATGCGATAAGACTACTTAAGGAGATCAAGCGGATACAAATTGGAAAAGAAGAAGACAATCTTTTCCTGCTTGCAGATGATATGATAATATACGTGCATGACCCCAAAAATTCTACTAGGAAAATCAGACAGCTAATAAACATCTTTAGTGAAGTAGTTAGATACAACATTAACTCAAAAAAAAATCAGTAGCCCTTCTATACACAAATGACAAATATACTAAGGGGGAAAAACAGGGAAATAGCACCCTTAACAATAGCCACAAATAATATAAAATATCTTGGGGGTAACTCTCAACAAACAAGTAAAAGACTTGTATGACAACAAGTTTCAAGTCTTTGAAGAAGTAAATTAGAGAAGATATCAGAAGATGGAAAGATCTCCCATGCTCATGGATAGGTACTTATTAGCACAGTAAAACTGGCCATCTTACCAAAAGCAATCTACAGATTCAACACAATTCCCACCAAAATTCCAACACAATTCTTTACAGATGTTGAAGGGACAATTCTCAACTTATGGAAAAACAAAAAACCCAGGATAGCTAAAACTATCATGTATAATAAAAGATCTTCCAGAGGTATTGTCATCTCTGATTTCTTCCTTTTTTAAAATTGATTTTATTGAGCTCTACATTTTCCTCTGCTCCCCCTTTTTCAACCCTCTCCCATTGTCCCCATGCTCCCAATTTWCTCAGGAAATCTTATCTTTTTCTACTTCCCATGTAGATTAGATTAATATATGTCTCTCTTATGGTCCTTGTTGCTTTCTAGGTTCTCTGAAATTGTGAATTGTAGGCTAGTTTTCCTTGCTTTACGTCTAAAAGCCACTTATGAATGAGTACATATAATATTTGTCTTTCTGGGTCTGGGTTTCCTCACTCAATATGATTTTTTTAGGTCCAGTCATCTCTAATTTCAAGACGTACTTTAAAACTTATGGTAATTTAAATGTAACTGCCTTCCAAAGTCTTGCAAGGAATGACACTATTAGGAGCTGTGGCTTTGCTGGAGTGAGTCTGGCCTTGTTGGAGGTGTGTCAGTGAGGACAGACTTTGAGGCTTCCCATGCTCAGAATACCACCCAGTGTTTCAGTCAACTTCATGTTGCCTGTAAGATATAGGACTCCATGTTTGCCTGCACACTGCCATGCTTCCCACTCTGATGATAATGGACTGAGCCTCTAATACTGTAAGTGAGCTACCCTGATTAAATGCTTTATTTTATAAGAGTTGCTGTATTCATGGTGTCTCTTCACAGCAATAGAAACCCTAAGATATATAGCAATATATATATATATATAATAGTAATAGTAAGAGCTATAGTAATAAAAATTTGCATGGCATTGGCAAAACAAACAAATTATGAAAAGTAAAGACACAGTGATCAATAGAATTGAACTGAAGACCCAGATATAAATCCACACAGCTATCGACACCTGATAAAGAAGCCAGAAAGACACAATGGAAAAGAGACAGCATCTTCAACAAATGGTGCTGTTCTAACTGGAAGTCAGCATGCATAAAAATGCAAATAGATCTATACTTATCACTGTGCAAAAAACTCAAGTCCAAGTCAATCAGTGACATCAACATAAATCCAGACTCAACCTGATAGAGTGTCTGAATTAGATTTTTATTTCTGTGAAATGACACCATGAACAAGGTAACTCTTATAAAGAAAAACATTTAAACGAGGCTGGCTTACAGTTAAGAGATTTATTCCATTATTGTCACAGTGAGAAACATGGTAGCATGCAGCTAAACATGGTGCTGGAGAGGTAGCTGCGAGTTCTACATCTGCTTCCACAAGCAGCAGGAAGAGACCATGAGCCACTAGCCTGGTTTGAGCTTCCGAGACTTCAAAATCCAGCCCATAGTGATCTAGTGATGCAGTTCCTTCAACAAAGCCACACCTAGTCCAACAAGGCCACATCTCCTAATAGTGCCACTCTATGTAGGGCTATGACCATTTTCTTACCACCACAAAGAGAAAGTAGGGAATAGCTTTGAACACAATAGCACAGGAGACAACTTCCTAAATAAACCACCAATAGTGCAAGCACTAAGATCAACAATTAAAAAATGAGACCCCATGCAACTGAAAAGCTTCTGTAAGGCAAAGGACACTATCAATAGGACAAAATGGTACCTTACAGAATGGGAAGAGATCTTCACCAACCCCACATGTGACAGAGGGCTGATTTCCAAAATATATAAAGAACTCAAGAAACTATCCATCAACAAATCAAATAATCTAATTTTAAAATGGGGTAGAGATAACAGAATTCACATCAGAGGAATCTCAAATGGCTGAGAAACATTTGAAGACATTTTTAACATCCTTAACCATAAGGGAAATGCAAATCTAAATGACTCTGAGATTCTTTCTTACACCTATCAGAATGGCTAAGATAAAAAAAAATGCAAGTGTCAGCCCATGCTGGAGAGGATGTTGAGCAAGGGAAACACTTCTCCATTGCTGGTGGGAGTGCACGTCTGTACAGTCGCTTTGAAGATAAATATGGCAATACCTTAGAAAATTGGGAATCAACCTACCTCAAAACCAGCTGTATCTCTCTTGGGCAGATACCCAAAAGTTTCTCCATCCTTCCACAATGACACTTGCCCATCTATGTTCATAGCTCCTTTATTCATAATAATCAGAAACAGGAAATAACATATATGCCATTCAACTGAAGAATGAATAAAGAAAATTGATATATTTATACAATCAAGTATATTACCCAGCAGTCAGAAAATATGACATTATGATATTTGCAGGCAAATGAATCTCTAGTTCTAGAGAAAAATCATCCTGAGTGAGGTAACCCAGACCAAAAAGACAAACATGATATGTCCTCACCTGTAAGTGGATCTTAGTTAGCTGTTGAATAAGTGACAGTCATGTTACAATCCACAGAAGCAAAAGGGTGAAGTAACAAGGACGGCTCTAGGAGGGATTCAAGGATCTTCCTGGAAAGGAGAAATAAAATGGATTTTCTAAGTGGGACTGGAAGTGGGTGGGAATTGGAACAGGAGGACCTGGAGGGGAGGGAGGGATAGAGTTTGGGAAGAGATGGCTAGAATTTGGGGACATTTTGACAGGATGTGAAAACCTGGTGCAATGAAAACTTCCTGGGGCATATTAGGGTGAGTCTATTTATGACTTCTAGCAATGGAAGATGCAGAGCCTGAACTGTCCATATTCTGGAACCAGGCAAACCTTCCAGTGTTGTAACTGAGACACCAATCCAACCACAAAACCTTAGGCATATGTCCTGTTCTGCCTGCAAGATGTGCTAAGGAAGTGGTTGCTCCGAGCTTGTGGGAGTAATCAGCCAATGAATGATCTAACTTAAGGCCCATGTCCTTGCCTCACACTGCCTGGATGGCTAGGAATGGGAAACTGGATGGCTCTGAAACATAGGGTAGAACCAAACACAAGTGACAAAAAAGTCAATGAAATGATTCCTAATGATATTCTGCTATACCCATAGACTGGTGCCTAGCTCAATCATCACCAGAGAGCCTTTCTACCAGGTGATGGGAGAAGATGCAGAGACCCACAGACAAACATTAGGGGGAGCCTGAGGAACCCAGTGGGAGAGGAGGAGGAGGGATTGTAGGAGTCAGAGGGGTTGAGGATACCATGAGAGCAAGTCCCACAGACTAAGCAGAGATCTTAGAGACTCACAGAGACTTGAACAGCAATTATAGAGCCAGCATGGGTTTGTACTGGGCTGTCTGTAAATATGTTGTGGGTGTTTATCTTGGGGTTTTTCTTTGACTCCTAACAGTGGGAGTGGCAGTGTCTCTGACTCCTTTGCTTGCTCTTGGGACCCTTGCCTTCCTATTAGGTTGCCTCATCCAGCCTCATTGTGAGGATTTGTATCTAGTTATATTGCATCTTGTTATGACTTGTTTGTTGATATCCCTGGGAGGCTTGCTCTTTTTTGAAGTGAAACTGAGGAATAATGGATCTGGGGAAGAGAAGGAGGGGACACTCGGATAAGTTTAGGGAGGGGAGACTGCAGTCACCATGTGTTGTATGAGAGAAGAATAAAAAGAAAATTGGAAAAATAAAACTAATAAAGATCTTTGGACCAGATAGTTGTAATTTTTATCGTTTTAGAAGAAAAATCTGTCAATAAAAAGCTACTAGAGGAAAACTGGAAATTGTGTTAATATTACCTTTTAAAAGATGAATAGAAGTAAAAAGAGGCTTATTTTTCCTTGTTGAAAAGGCAGGAAATGTTTCTTCAAACTTATCTGTTTGAAGTTCAAGCTAAGCTTGAATTGGCTATGTAACTAAAACCACCTAAAAATTTGCCACCTGCTTCTACCTTCTCCAGTATCTCCTGAGATTCTAGGCCTGTCTTTCCATGTTAATGAAGTTTTTTCGGTGCTAGGGATTGATCCTAAACCCGCACTCTACCAACTGTGCCACAGATATAACCCATTTCCACTTGGTTTGTGATGTGTGTGTGTGTGTGTGTGTGTGTGTGTGCGCGCGCGCGCGCACGCGCGTGTGTTTAAAGAGGATTTACTTTCAAAAACTTGGAACTACTTTCTTCTCTGAAATGTATAGAAAGCATTGTGAAGACGAGGAAAGATTTTGGTCTTCTTTTTGACTCATTCATTACTTCTGAAAAATTGGGGAGCCATATTTTTTATTACCTGCACATCTGCAATTACATCTTGTTTCACATTCTCTCCAGGACTGCAGGAGACTAACCCTTTGAAGGCACCTTTCTCTAAGCCGTGGACGTGGGAAGCTGTGAGGAGCTGGTTTTTGTCCTGATAAACTCAGTGGTAACGCTGACTGAAAGAAATTACAGCAGCAGAGATTAACCAGGAGTTGAGCAGGCTTTTTATCATACTTGACAGCCAGCACTCAGGGAACGAAGAGAATCTGGGGCTTCCTGTGGGGTGCAGTAGTTACAGAAGTTAGCTTTATAGGGGGGAAGAACAGTGGCAAGTTTAGATGTTAGCTAGTAAGGCCCTGATTGGTGCAAATGAAACCCTTTCAAATATGAAAATGGAGTAAGCTGCTAGCAGTGAAGTTGGGAATGCAGAATGGTAGTTTTTTGTTTGTTCATTTGTCTTTGTTTGTTTTTTCATCAGAAGAACTGAAACACATCACCTTGTAATTAACTTGCTAGTGAAGGTGGACTGGCAAAATCGTGTCACTAACGTTAAGCTCTATCAGAGACTAGAGGGAAAGAAATGGCTGGTGTTGGCTGTTAAATCAGTTTGTTCAGGGCTAGTTGTTCCTTGAGAGACTGTGCCTTCTTGGCTATCTAGGCTGGGGTTGTTTTCTGACTGAAAATTCCTAGCAGTTGTTTCCGATTCTATCACATTTGTGCCTTGTGTTCATTCCATTGCTTTCTTCTCCAAAGTCCTGTTGTGGAGAGGATTTGGGATTTTGATTGTATTTTCCCAGCATTTTCAAACACAACACATATATAAAGTAAATATGTGTTTTTATTTTATGATTATAAATGCAGCAGAATAACATTAAAACTCAAAATTTTATATTCTTGTAAGACTTTAGAGACTGGGTCTCTAAAAACTACTTTCTATGTAAAGTAATCCAGGCATTGATTAAAAACAAACCCAAACCTCAAACCAGGTACATAAACAAAGTTCTTTATTATTGTGTTCTCTCTCTTTCTTTCTATCTCTTTCTCACACACACATCCATGATTTTTACTTTGAAGATATTATAGATGAGTCATTTCCATGGTATTTTAGTAACTAGAACGTAGTAGTATTAGGAATTTGCATGTCTTGATGTCAGGTATAGGGTTGAAAATGTATTCACCTTGTCTACTTCCAGTGAAGACTTACAGTGCCTCAGAACAGTGATTTTGTTTGTAAACAAAAAGTATGTATTATTTCAGAAGTAGGTGATAATTAAATATACAATAGGAGTTCATTTGCATAGTTAGCTATATTTGCTTCCTCTCAAACTAAAGATGTATTATTGGGAAAGTGATTCTCAGGAGGAAGAGGAAGAAGAGGAGAGAGGAGGAAGATGTTGTTAGTAATCACGCTTATGCAAGTCTACAAGTAAAAAAAAAACAAGTGGGGCAAAAGAAATACAAAATACATAGCTAAAAAAAAGACCAGAATATTTAATGTTAGAGCCAAGGATTGTGCAAAATAAAGGGAATGGTGCCCTCAGGACAAGAGTCAATCCTGCTAACCTGATAATTTATAAAAAAGAGAAGGCCTAAAAACAACAAATCTAAACTGTTATGGCTATGATGCTAAGGTACCAAGGGTCATCCCTAATTGGTAGTCATATTTGACAGTGGCAACCATATGGCTCTGGCTTTCAAATCATACATGAGTAAAGGGGTTGTGGAATCTTCCTCTGTGGTTGAGGAGAGCTGCCGAGGCCAGATTTGTAGCAAGGGGTTCCCTGAAAAGCTGCTATGTGAAGCTGTGAAAATGAAGCCTGGACTTCATTGGAGACCCCACCATGTTGGAGGGTTGAGGAATTCTGCCAAGGACATCTGCATAGAAAGAATGGAGCCTCCCTGTGACAGAGAAGTGTACTGTAAACAACAAAGCTAGAATAGCGGAGCTATTTAATTTCTTTGACATAAGACATGGAGTCACAGAATTTGGAGTTTGTCCTGCTTGGTTTCAGTCTTGCTTTGGCTTAGTATTTCCTCACTATAACCCTATTATTGTCTTTTGGAATGGTAACTTATATTCTGTGCTACTGTATTTTGCAAGTATTTAATTTTCTTTTTGATATTATAGGGAGTTGTAATTATGAGTTCCTTTGTCTCAAATAAGAGACTTTGGAGTTTTAAACAGTGCTGAGACTGTGAAAGACTGTGGAACTTTTGAATTTGGACTAAATGAATTTTGCATTATGATTTGGCTGCAACCCTATGGGAGCCATGGAGTAGAATGTGGTTGTTTAAATGAGAATGGCCCACATAGACTCATATATTTGAATATATAAGTCACCAGTTGGTGGAGCTGTTTGGGAAGTATTAGGAGGTGTGGCCTTATTGGAGGAGGTGTGTCACTGTGTGAAAGCTTTGTGGATTCAAGTAATTCCCAGTTCTCTGTCTTTGCTTTGTTGTTGTAGATCACAATGTCTGATTTCAGCTGTTTCTTCACTTTTTGCCACCATGGATTTTAACCCTCTGTGCTGATTAGTTTTCTTAGGACAACTTGACACAGCCTAGAGTCATTTGAGAGGAGGGAACCTCAATTGAAAGATATCATCACAAGATTGCCCTGTGGGTAAGTCTTCAGGGAATTTTCTTAATTAGTGATTGATGTGGGAGAGCTCAGTCCATTGAGGGTAGTGACACCCATAGGCCGGTGGTCCTGCATGCTATCAGAAAGCAGGCTGAGCAAACCACTAAGCAGCATTCTTTTATGAGCTCTGAATCAGCTTCTGCCTCCAGGTTCCTACCCTAACTTCCTTCATGATGGATTGTGATCAGGACATGTAAACTGAAATAAACCCTTTCCTCCTCGAAGTTGCTTTGGGTCGTGACATTTTATCATAGCAATAGAACCAACTAAGACACCCTCTAAAACCATAAGCCAAGCTAAATAATTTCTTTTACAAGTAGCCTTGATCACAGTGTTTTATCATAGCGATAAAAAAGTAACTTAACACAGACATCTACTGCATAGAAAGCTGCAGTGGTCAGAAGCACCAGCAAGTCATAAAAGAACTTTTCCTATTGATTTCTTTTTGGAAAGTTAACTTTGACTAAGCACAAGAGATGGTGGAGGGGGGATATATCCTTGAAAACAATAGAGACCTTCTAGGCTCAGATGAGAATTAAGAATCTGGGTGCTCACGGTAAAAAAAAAAAATCCACCCGGACCTCCAGGTCTTTGTTTCATGAGTTCCAAGTATGAAATTCATCAAATATGAAGTGCTTTAATCTTCAGAGGAATGCTCCTCACTGTAGGTGTGAGCAAAATGTAAGGAAATGTGCCTGCTTTTAATGGCTCAGGATCACAAAATGTAAGCAGTAATTTTCAATTTTATAAAATAATAATGGTGACTAGGCAATAATAAATAATACTAGTTGATGGGCCAGATGTAGTGACATTTGCCTGCAGTTTACGTTACTTGAAAAACTAAGACAGAAATAACAGTGGATCATAGGAGCACTGGACTAGCCTGGGCTGGTGTAGGAGGTCCTTTTGTATTTGTGTTGTTTTTATTGGTTATTAAAGAAACTTCCTTGTCCTAGTTGATAGGGCGAAACTCAGGTAGGCGGGAACAGCAGAACAGAATTCTTGGAAAAAGAGCAGAGTCATGCAGATGCCATGAAGCTCCTGCCTGAGACTGACGCTGGTTAGAATCTTTCCCGGTAAGCTATAACCTCATGGTGATACGCAGATTGGTGGAAATGGGTAAGATAAGGATGTGAGAGTTGTCCAAAAAGAGGCTAGATATAATGAGCCAGGCAGTGATTTAATTAATATAGTTTCTGCATGATTATTTTGGGTATAAACTAGTCAAGCAGCTGGGATAAACAAAGGGCCTGCTCTTCCTACACTGAGCAACATATTGCAACTCCTGTCTTAAGAAAGCAAAACAAAAGAAAACAACAACAAAAACTGTTGTTTTGGAAAAGTGTTTTTCCAGAAGTCATCAGATTTTTCAATTATACATGCCAAAAATGTGCATTTTTTTCTCAGCCTATATTTCCTTATTAAATTAAGGTTCTGAAACTAGTAATTCCATTTCATGCCCTTACCAGTAAAATAAAATGGAAAAAGCAAAGTCAATAAACTAAATCCATATATATCACATTAAAAAAAAGAAATCCATTCATTTGTTGGTGGCCATAGCAACTGCCTCTTGGTTATCATTAAAAGTTAAACACTGACAATATTGGCATTCAGGTATCTGTGCTGTGTACTGACTTAGATTCCTTGAAGCATATTCTGAGGAGTGCTGTGGCTGGTCTGTTTCTCTGTCCTTTCAAAGTCTTTCCATTTTTGTTTCAGCATTGCACCTAGGATATTAAGCCTCCTAGTAAATTAAAGATGGTTACCAATATTTTTTTTCCACTCTTGTCAAGGTTGCCTTGATCTCTTCAATTCCCATTAAAGACTTTGCTCAGATGTTGGTAACCCTTCATTGTCTGTCCATGATTAGAATGAGAGCTCAGAGCTCCTGGCTGCACAGGCAGTCTGCATTTACACTGCAGAGTTGAAGGCTCTGAGGAAGTAGCTTCACAGGAACACTTATCTTCTTACCAGAGATCATGTTCTATCTGGGTAATGAGTGACAGGCACTTCCCACTGTGGCATCCAGACTTGCCTTGGGTCTGCCTCGGTGAAGCCAACTGACCACAGATGCAAACTCCAAAGTGATGAGCAAAAGTAACATTTTCTTCCTTTCAGTTGATTCTCCCAGCTGGGTGTGGTAATGCACATCTGTGAATCTGGCATTTGGGAGGTTGAGGCCAAAGGATTGGGAATTCAGGAACAGACTCAGTTCATAGTGAGTCTGGGATCAGTGTGAACTATGTGAGACCTTATTTCAAAAACAAACAAAAGAAAGTTGGTTTTCTCAAGTACTTTGTCACAGAAATAGATGACAAACAAAAAGGAAAGTGCCTTGTATAAGCAAGAGCATTATTTCTTAGGCCTTCCATAAGCAGAAGTGTCCTTTGAATAAAGATGATGGTGGTTCTGTGACACCACACTTTCATTTTGAATCAGGTAAGAGACTTTCACAGACTGTTATGGTTTTCTGGAGTAGGGGTAACTCAGACTCAGGGATGGTGGCATCATACTGTATTGTTCTGTCTTAATTAATGATTGTTGGGGAAGTGGCAAAGAAAAAAATGTGTCACACAGGATTAAAATGAAGCACAGGCACATTAAATTTCAGAGTATTCTCCAAGGGTAACATGTTGGGTGGCTTTTAAGTTTTATTGCTCCTCTCATGGCTGAAGCAGATGAGGATAGGAGAGAGACAAGATGTAGCTCCCAAGGACATGTTCCCAAGCATCCACTCCAGCGAGGCCTCATCTCCGAAATTCTGTCACTCCCTTTAACACTTCAGATTATGAACCTGTCAGTAGATGAATCCACAGATGAGGTCAGAGTCCTCATGTGGTAGTCACATCCTGCCTCTGAGCATTGTTACATGAGGCTCCAGACTTCACATCACGAGTCGCTGGGCAACCCTCCACATCCAAGGTTCAGTTTCTGTAGCTAAGAATAATTTTAAACAGCTGAACATAAAGAGTGCTTTTGGCTGTGATCTCCCCACTTGTGGTTTAAAAGGAATCTGGCTTTGTAGCTACATGCTGTTGAGTCAGAAATTCCTCTACTCACAAGCAAAAATATATTGAGGTAATTCAGAGAAACTTATGGGAAAATGGCCACTTTACAGCCATTGTGGGTGTTCACTTTTTAAAATAGATGGAAAGCGATGTCTTCTAATTACACACAGAGTGACGCACATTTCAAGCATCCTAATATAAACTTTCTTTCAAAGACGTCAATCACAGGATAAATATGGGATTTGAAAACCTTAAGGAAAACTCTTTCTTTAAAACTGAAAAATATGTTAGTTTGCTATTTTAAGAAGAGCCTTCTGAGGAAAGGGGTTTCTGGTGCTTTGCTGGAGACACTGTCTGGGTCAGGGCTCTGGAAATCATCAGTGCTCTGGGAATCTGGCCCAAGTGAAAGAGGAGCTAGAGTGACTGGTGCGGAAAAGACTTTTGTAAGAATCTTGATAGTGAGTTATTGGTAGAGATCGCTAGTGTACGTTTCCTAAGAGAGAGGAGGGTGTATAACTTAACATGCGAAGACTTTTGCTTCCCTGTTTTCTATGGTGCTCTGTTGTTTCTATGGGAAACCCACACCAGCTCTCATTCTCTTGCTAAGATTGCTCCATGGGCCTGCTGTCATAACTAAACAAATATAGTAGGAAAACATTGATTTACAATGTGTTTTGGGAAATTATTGCCAACCATCAGGGGCCAAGATTCCATGTGCTTAGATTTGTCTTAACTGAAGAAAGAACCTCTCTGTGTAATTTTAGCCAAGTTTACTTAAAACTTTTTATTATTACTAATTTGCAGGCAGAATGTGATATTTACCGTCCTGTGTAGCAATAATTAGAAAAAATGTCTAATTTAACATAAAACGTCCCTGCTAACTTTACAGATCTGCATTAAAGCATTTGAAGAGAGCTGGCAGAGTAGGCGTGGCTGTCTGCTTGTGCTTTTGTCTATGGGAAGACGTTCAGAACAGTTGCTGCTCTTTGGTGGATACAGGTTTTCATTCTGTATGTTCTCAGATCTCCTCTGGTTCTTCTGAAATCTAGCCCAGGCCCCCAACTGTGTCATTTCTTTGAAAAGACATATCTAACTCTAATAATATCGCCCTCATTCCAAATCACACTCTGTCTTTGGCACATGCACCCAGAAAGATGTTAGCTGGGGTGCTAGGAAATGAAGAGAGAGCTGTGTGCTGGGTCGCAGTGCTGGGAGCCTTGTGACTGGCTTTTGCTTCTTAGACCTTTCTGCTGTAGCCGGCTGTAAGCAGACATGGTCCTGACCTAACCCAGCATCAGCTGCCATGCCTCTCTCTCTTGACTGTTTCATGTGCAATGTGGAAAGATTCAGGAGTTATAAAGCCACATTTAGCCACTTGGTAATAGCAGCCAGAGGGCCAAAGCTCCTTTCTTCCATCTCTAAGGTAACGACACACGTTCTCCTGGCCTTTGTGGGGGGCAATGGGATATGCAGGTTTAGAGGAAGGATTAGATCATAGGTTTACATAAGCTAAGTCTTTCATGTGTCTGCAAGGTGGGGTCCCTGAAAGCAGCTGATGTAGTTCTAGCCCAAGACTGAGAAACAGGGTCTGATGGTCTACAGATGTGGACTGTCTGAGAGCAAAGATGGGGATGTCATATCTCAGAAATGGAAATACAATCTTTCTTTTTTTGTTCAGGTCTTCAAAGGATTAAATGGTCTCCATTTACACTGTTAGTTGGACAAGATCCTTTAATAGGTCCCCACCTCTAAATGGACATCTTAACCACAGAGATGACTTACAAGGGTGCTGTCAGGTCCTATCTTAAAGCAATCCAAATCTCCTCCACCCCCACCCCCAGATCACATCAGTTCTCAGTCACTGTAAAGAGGAGTAACTCCTTTTCAGTGGAGGAAACTGAATCAGATAGGTTCACAGGGAACCTGACAGCACACAGTAAAGTAAAACACAGCAGAAGAGTGGAGTCAGTGTCACCTCTGCACTAAGTCCTTCCAGTTCAGGGACTGTGAGTTTTCAAAAGGCTTTGTGAAGAAGGTAGGCACAATTTATTTCAAATTATTTAATTTTCTAATTTCTTACATAATGTTCATGCTCTGTTATAGGAGGAGCATGTGGAGACTTTTTCATGTGCTATGAAAAGTTACCTACAGTTGACATAAGATCATTACACCAAGTCCAGGACTCTTCAAAGCAGAGTGCTGGGGTGCTGTGCACACAATACAAGCCCATGGAGCAAACTCCAGGCCAGAGGTTATTTTATTTGGGGTAGGGATGGTTATAGTTGCTATGGTAAAAGTAAAATGCTGCAGGCTCCCTGAGGGGTGCAGTGGCAGAAACGTACAAGTCCCTNTGGCAGCAGTGGGTAGCAGACCATGAGACCATGCCACAAGTCTCTGAGCAGCAACAGGCCCTGAGACCACAGCGGGCCACGAAGGCTGCCGGTCCCAGGCATGGAGACCCTGAGTGGCCCATGGGACATGAGGGCCAGCAGGTTCTAGGCAGGAACCCATGTGGCGGGTGAGAGACCGAGACAGATAGGCAAGCCATGTAGAGTGAGTTTGGGTATTTATTTAGTGGGTTATGGAAGGGAAGGGGAAAGGGGAGAAGGGAGAAGAGCAGAGAGTCAGAGAGAGAGAGAGAACCAGGGGAGGAGGAAGTGGGCAGGGCTTGTCTCTTAAAGGGACAGGGCAGACCATTACAATAGTTTTTGTTTGTTTTGCTTTGAGTTTTTAAGGTTATCTCTCATGAGTCCCAGGCTGGCCTCAAATTCACTATATATTCACTAAGGATAACCTTGAACTTCAGATTGTCCCACCGCTCCTTCCCAGGTACTAAATTCAAGTTTTGTGGCACTGTATCTAGCTGCAGTCCAGTTTTGGGGAGGATTCTGCATTTAGTATCAATATGTTGGTTTAAAATAATAGTAGGGAGATGGAGAGATGGCTCAGCACAACTCATAACTCCAGTTCTTGAGGATCTGATACTCTCATGAAGACATACATGTAGGCAAAACATCAATGCACTTGAAATAAAAATAAATGAAATAATATGACATGAATACTTGAGAGGCATAGGCACAAAGACTAGCACAAGCTTGACCCCAGCCAGGGTTACATAGAGTCCCTGTTCCAAACCAACCAAGCAATGATGATGCTGCTGATGACCCAAAATGACCAATGTTTAGGCTGGCTAGTTTTATATCAACTTAACACATGCTAGACTCACCTGAAAGGACAGACCCTCAATTGAGAAAATGCCTCCATAAGATCCAGCTGTAGGGCATTTTCTTAATTAATGATTGATGGGGGCAGCCCATTGAGAGTGGGACCATCCTTTGGCTGGTGGTCCTGGGTTCTATAAAAAAGCATGCTGAGCAAGCCAGGATGAACAAGCCAGCACCCCTCCACAGACTCTGCATCAGCTCCTGCCTCCAAGTTTCCGCCCTGTTTGAGTTCCTTGCCTAACTTCCTTCATTGATGGACGATGATGTGTAAGTGTAAACCCATAAACCCTTTCTTCCTCAACTTGCTTTTAGTCACAGTGTTTCATCATAAAAAGAGTAACCCTGACTAAGAAACCACTGAATGATTCTATGGTTTTGATTTTAGTTTCTGTGTTTGTTTATTTACCATTTTAAATGCAGATATTCTTCTGAAGCTGTAAACTGAAGTTCACTGTGCTCTCCCAAACTGTGTGCTTGCTACCTAAAGCAGAATCTGCCAAACATGGGATTTTTATGAGTTGCCTTATTTTGGGAGTTATTCCACAGAACATACAGTAAGACTGGGAATTGTATACCAAAAAATTAGAAATCAATGTGATGGTTAATTTTACAAGCAAACTTAACTAGGCAAAATGAAACCTAGATCATTAATTAAATAGTCTTTGGGTGTCTCTGTGACCAGTAGCCAGGATAGATAAACATATGGATTGTCCAACAGAGTAACTAAATTGCTCTCAATGCTGTTGGTGAACATCATTCAGTCTTTATTACCTTTCTCCTTCTGAGCTGGAACAGTCTTCTCTGCTCTCAGCCAGAAGACTACATTCTCAGACCATAAAATCCCTGCTTCTTAGCCATCAGCTTGAGCTAGAACTATATCACTTGTTTTCCTGGGGTCCCACCTTGCAGAAAGATGAGGGACTTAGCTTATATAAAACTGTGAACTAATCCTTCCTATAGACTTGTTTATCACATTGCCTGTTTCTCTGAAGAACGCTGCTGAACAGAGGAGTGTCACTGACACAATTACAGCTTTGGATATCACCCGAAAGGCCAGAAGAGTGTACCTCAATCTTCTTGTGAAGACACAGAAAGCTCAGAGTCTTATGACATGTGTGTAGTTACAAGCAGAGCTGACGCAAGTGCCTATCTTGTTATGTAGAAAAGGATAAACTTGGACTCCTGGATATGTATCTTGGGGGATTATGAATCATTGTCATGCCCAATATAGCAACATTTATAATATTTTAGCTTCAAACACTGAGATATAGTAAATGTGGTAGGAGCAGAAAGCAGAATTTAAAAGAAATAGGGTGTTCTGTCAGTTTTCAAAGTCTTTCAACCATGTTTTACAAACAAACAGACAAACAAAACTCACTATTAGATCATCTTTCAGTTTCAAGGGGAAAAACACAGGTCTATGTACACCAGTTTTAGGGCTTTCTTGGCATTATTACTAGGTGGTCTCTGTCTGGATCAACTGTATCTTCCTGAGTTCTTGGCATCTTAAAAAAGAAAAAGAAAACTAAAGAAGCACACACAGTAGTACACCCATTATGTGGCAAAGTCCTCATGGATATACAAAGTGGAACATGAATATTAAGTGATGGATAAGAATATTTGAGTTAACTTCCAGATTTCTCTAGAAGCTCACCTAGTGGACTCAGTTTGTCTAATTTTGGAGGCTTGCAAAATCAGTCCAGACTAGCCTGGATTGCATCTCCTAGTTCCCACATATATTCCAGGATATATCTTCAAACAAAAGGGGGAGTTATTCAGACAGACACCATCACCACAGAAAAACACAAGTCAAAATGCAGAGTTGTGGATCCAGTCCCAATGGTTAAATTTACAAAGAACCTAAGGCTCAGGGAACATTGTGGAAGAATGGGCAGAAATATTGTAAGAGCCAGAGGTTCAGGGAGTTTCCTATGAGACCGTGGCTCCTAGTAACATCAGAAGCTACACTGATAAATTCTTACCAACGTGACTGCCTAAACATACACTGAATAAGGATGACACCAATGGGCCTGTCAAACTGGATACAGAAAAGCCTATAAGGTATCAAGCTTACACAAAGAACTGTAGGAAACTGAGAAAAGCTGGGAATGGGAGAGTGACCAACCCCAGGGGAAAAAAAATACACCAGTTGTCTAGTGTCAATGGTAAGCCTTGAAAAAATACATAAGAGTATATATCAAAAATATATATTCATATTTATATATTTAGGAATATATTTTTATATATGCAATAATAATAATTAATGAAAAAAGATGCCATGATTTTGAAGGAGGAGATATAAAGAGTTTGGAAAGGGAAGGGAGAAATGTAATTATCTCAAATAATAATCTCAAATATAAAAAAAGTTACTATGTGATTCCAGGTTTACAGGTTGTAGTAACTCTTGAGAGTGCTGTGTGTGCAGCTCAATGCAGTTGGGAGTTCTGGGCTGCTAAGTGTGTCACCAGGAAAGGATGTGATGGCTATTCGTGGTTGTCAGCTTGACTACACTTGGAAGAAACTACAATCCAGAAATGGAGGGAGCATCTGTGATAGATTTTTTGCTTGGTTTGAAGTAGGTAGATCCACTTCTAGACCCAACCTTTGAGGTAGGAAGATTCCCACCTTTGATTCAGATCTTGCAGTGGGAGGACTCACCTCTAATCTGGGCCACATCTTAAGTTATAAAGTTAGAAGCTTGTATAAGGACATGAAAGAAGAAAGCTTTGGCTCTTTGTCTGCTTGCCCTCCCTTGCTACCAAGTTTATTCCTTCACTGGCATGAGATGCCTTCTTTCTTCTTCTTCTTCTTCTTCTTCTTCTTCTTCTTCTTCTTCTTCT